>WEIS01015447.1:0-14335 GCA_013389965.1 Todus mexicanus | reverse complement strand
TCTCTGCTGGGCTGAGGACTCTTTATGCTGAGGAACATGGGGGTTCCCAGCAAGAAGGGAGCCAGAAGCCTCTCACAGTCCCTGCTGGAGGCTCACTTGCGGGATCAGGGTGTGCAGGCTTCATCTGGAGCACAGAGTGAAAGGAGCTGTTCTGGCTCTGGAGATGATGCTGTATTGTGGTCCCTCCCTGAACAAGTCAGGGTTTCTGTCAAGAGCTTGAGCATCCAGCGCAGTGCACAGATCTGCTGTCCTGCGCTCCTGGCGGGGCTGGCAGTGCGCCCAGCACGCAGCCTGCTGCCCCAGCGCTCCGCGAGTCGGAGGTGTCGGAGCCAAAGCCGCAGGGCAGCTCCACAGCTGAGCTCGGTTAGTGGGGCGCAGGGTTTGGGATAGGGTTCCCGTGTGGAGCAGCGGAAGGGGATGGAGCAGCACGAGGTTAGGAGCAGCGGCAGCAGGAAGGCTTAGGAGTGCAGCTTGGGACGCAGCAGGGCTGCAGCGTGGGATCCCTGCCCCTCCTCATCTGGCTTTCCCCAAACTTCAGGCGCTGTTCAAAAAGCACTTTCTGCAGCTTGATCTCCTTCAGGACTTGCAGAATCTCCGGCCCTGTGCTACTCTGCAGCAGGTCATAGTTCTCGGCGGGGTCTGACTCCAGGTCAAAGAGCAGCGGGGGCGAGTGAGCGGTCAGCGGGGTCAGCCCATGGCAGGCCTGGTCTGGGGTTGTGTCACTATGAAAGGAACCTGCAAGAGAAACCCCCAGGTGTAGCTCAGTTTCTTCTCTCTGAGCTTTGGACAGTAAAACCACACGGGACTTCACAAAGCTGCCCATGCAGAGGAGAGGAGGCAGCACTAACCTTGGGTGAAGTAATGGGCCTTGTACTTCCCCAGCCGGACAGCAAAGGGGCCGTGCAGCGGATCGGGGGACGGCGGGTAGAAGAACATGGTCTGACGGGGACTCTGTGGGAAGCAGCAGAGCTAAGATCAGCCACAAGGCTGAAGAAAAGCCCAGAACAGGACCAGGCAGAGACGCCAGGGAGTCACACAGGAGCCCCAATACTACAGTCAAGACATGGCCAGAGAGGGGGGAAGCTGATGAGCAGCAGCATTCGACATCAGGTAAAACTTGTTAGGGGGGAGGGTGTTGGAGCCTGGCCCAGGCTGCCCAGAGAGGTTGTGGAGTCTCCTTGTGTGCAGAGATTCCAAGCGCGCCTGGACACTGCGATGCTGGGCCCCCTGCTCGGGGTGACCCTGCTGGGGCAGGGGGGTGGCACCAGAGCAGCTCCAGAGGTCACCTCCGACCCTCACCGTGCGGGGACTCTGTGGTTGTCTTTGCTCCCTACTCAAAGCTGCCGGGGCTCTATCCATCCTCAGCAGCCGTGGGTGCTTGGCTTGGCCACACGCTGCAGTTGCTTGAGCAGAGCAGCCCGGGGAAGCCCAGGAGCTCCACGGTATGGGCCAGACAAAAGGTCCCAGCTCATGGACCTCCACTGATGCCAGCTACTTCTACTCCTCTGGCACACAGCACTCAGCCCCCACACACAATGCCAGTTGAACCAGCCCACAGGACTCACCTTCCCTGTCCCAAACAGCACTGGACTCAGGTCATAGCCATCCAGGTCAGCCTTGGGAAGAGCTGCTCCAGCCAGGGCACTCAGCGTTGGCAGGATGTCCAGGGTGCTCGCCAGCTCATGTGTCACTCCTGTTACCCACCACAGCAAGGCACAAAGAAAGGTTCAGGCACCTGACCCCACTCCCACCCCTGCTATTCTCACTCCCCTCCTGGCCTCCGCTTGTCCCGGGGCAGCCGAGATGCCGTGGCCGTGGCACCCCTGCCCAGGCCGGCGTCAGCGCGCAACAGGTGCTGGCAGTGCCGAGTCTCACCTGGAGCGATACGGCCTGGCCAGTAAGCCACTGCTGGCTCCCGCATGCCACCTTCATACGTGGTGCCCTTCCCACACTTCAGAAGGCCAGAGCTGCCTCCACGCGCCATCCGCATGGTGGAGGGGCTGCGAGAGGGAAGAGTCACCCACCATCAGAGTCACAGCCTGGTGCAACCCCTGCCCTGATCCTGCCAACCTGGCCGACAAGAGACGTGGTGCCCGCAAATGGCACTGCCGCCATCCTCAGCCTGGTGCGGCAGGAGGCACGGGGCAGGTGAAGAAGCCAAGCTGTGTGAGACACCTACGCAGGGCACCAGAGACCAGTGCCGCTCACGTGAAGGGAACTGGGGCGTGTTTGGGCTGCTGCGCGTTCCTGGCCCGATCCCTGCGGGGTTTCTGCCCACGAGGAGGGGCACAGCTGAGTCACAGGAACAGGGACAGCGCTGTGTCCTCTCCGGAGCCGTGTCCACCTCTTTCCTCAGTCCAGGTCACTCTGGTCTCACCGGACAATGCCACACCACATCCCTTTTGCCTCAGCCACCCAACGCAGCAGGATCTCACCAGCGACCACGCCCTCCCCTCCCTGCTGACCCCACTCACCCATTGTCAGAGGTGAAAAACACCAAGGTCGAGTTTGCGAGACCATTCTCCTGCAGCGCCTGCAGCAGCTGTCCCACCGAGGCATCGAACTCCAAGAGCGCATCACCGAACGGCCCACGCCGCGACTGCCCCGCGTAGTCCTGGCTGGCGAACTGGGGGTAGTGAGTGTGCTGGGGAAAGAGCAGAGGAGAACGTTACACACACTCCCCCGGAGCTGTGCCTGGTGCCCAGTTCACCCAGGGACAGCCAGCACCCGGCTGGGACACGGAGATATGTGACAGCACCCGCGACATGAGACGATACTCGTCCCCGTGCCTCAGCAGCGTCTCAGAAACGGCACAAAGGCACTCGGCCCGTGAGAGGATGTGGAGCCCCAGAGTGGGAAGTTTTCCTGGGTGGACTCGTGGCCCAGACGAGTGGGCAAAGCTCCAGAGAGCGGCAGCCCAAGAATATTATGAGAATGGTGCTGCCACTGGACCCAGGGGTGAGAACAGCAGCCCCAGGGCACCCTGGAGCAGAAAGGGAGTGCTCAGCACCGCCCTGGGGCTGCAGGAGCTGAGAGGGATCCCTGCTCTCCCTGCAGGACAGTGGCTCCCTCCCCCTCCCCGCGCCAGCCCCGGCTCTCGTACGTGGGACGCATAGTAGAGCAGGAAGGGGACACCTCGGCGGGCACAGTCAGCGATGAAGTCCCGGGCGAATTTGTTGTAGAGAGGCACCAGATCAGGGAAGGAGACAGGCTGCTGCACGATGGTCTGGTTCCAGAGCAGTGGGACTGGCACTAAGCCTTGGTCACAAGTCCCAAAGCATTTGGTGTCGGGTGGGAAGCAGGTGAGATTCTGGCAGGGGCCCTGCAGAGAGCAAATAACACTTTGTCTTTTGCCTGTGTTTGCAGGACGTGGAAGGGAGGGGAGCAAAGAGCCTCACAGCAGCCCATCACCAGGTCCTGCAGGCACCCTTTGAGCGGTCACTCACAGAAGGCCAGGGGTCCGTGCCCACCCTAGGCTGCCCAGGGCACACGCTGCCCCAGCGTCATTTTCTCCCAGCAACAATTCAGGTGTTTCTTTGCAGCCCAGCAGCCGACCCTCCCTCCCCTGACTAAGGACACGTGTCCCCACGCACAACCGACACCCGCGTTCTGCAAAACTGCCCCGTCACACACGCACCTCAGAGCCAGGCGGCCCCAGCAGCACCCATCTGCCCGGCCGGGAGCCACCCCCACCCATCTCCCCGGCAAGATTCATCTCTCAAGCATCCTCATCTGCCAGCCCCGCGGCACTCTCCAGGGCTGGACGAGCCTCTCACCTGGTCATGGGAGTAGGGCACCCCCAAGAAGTGGTCAAAGCCCTGGTGGATGGGCAGGTAGGAACCATTGATCCCAAGCCCAAGGTGCCACTTGCCCACCATGGCTGTGGCGTAGCCCTCGGCCTTCAGCACCTCTGCGATGGTGACCTCGGAGAGCGGCAGCCCTCCCCGCGAGTCGGGGTTGAACACACCGGGGTAAACGCCGGAGCGCATCTGGAACCGGCCGGTCAGCAGGGCTGCCCTAAGGAGAGACAGGAGAGAGGGGCCGGGCGTCGCGCGGGGCACGGCGCAGGGTGAGCTGCTCGGCCGCTGCGCAGGGTGCCCTGCTCCTCGGGGGCTGCCCAGCCTCGCGGCTGCCACCGTCACCTCCCATCTGCTGGGATCGGTCCCCTCGCCGAGCAGCAGGGCTGTCGGTCCTCCTGGTGTCAAAACAAAACGGTCACAAGAATTCCAGGTTTCACAGCCAGGTGGGATGTGCACGTGGCAGTGCCCAGGGAAGGGGCATCGCACCTCGGTGGCACTCGACTAATCTCACGCACAGAGGCAGGCGCGGGGAGAGAATGGCAAATTTCTGCTTCCACACGTAAAGTCAGGAGTGGCTGGTGACCAACCACCTCCAAAAGAGGGAGATTGAGAGCGGAGAGAAGGGAGAACTTGTTGGTGCTGAGGGTGGGGAGCGCCTGGCCCAGGCTGCCCCGAGAGGTGGTCGCTACCCCGAGAGGTGGTCGCTGCCCCATCCCTGGCACCGCTGCTGCCGTTTGCTGCCATGTGCACACAGGACCCGGCACATTACTGAGAAGGATGCCAGCCCTGCCAGCCCTGTAGCTCTCACCCGCTGTCCTTCCCTGCGCAGAGCCAGGACAACACACCCGCCTCTGCTCCAGGCGAGGAGCAGACGGTGTCCAGCCGCCCGCTCCCGCTGGCACCGCAGCTCCCGAGAACCACAGAACTATTGAGGCTGCAAAAGACCTTCCGAGCTCACCGGGTGCAGCCTGTGCCCTCACAGCAGCTGAACCCCGGACCCCCTGAGCTCAGCCTGTACCCTCACAGCAGCCGAACCCCGGACCCCCTGACGCCAGCCGGTCCCNGAACCCCGGACCCCCTGAGCTCAGCCTGTGCCCTCACAGCAGCTGAACCCCGGACCCCCTGAGCTCAGCCTGTGCCCTCACAGCAGCTGAACCCCGGACCCCCGAGCGCAGCCCCTGCCCTGGCTCCCGGCCGTACCGGGAGGGGCTCACACCCGGAGGGGCTCTCACACACCGGCCGTACCGGGAGGGGCTCACACACCGGGGCCGTACCGGGAGGGGCTGCAGACCGCGGCGCTGCTGTAGAAGTCGGTGAAGCGCAGCCCCCGGGCCGCCAGCCCGTCCAGCTGCGGCGTGTCCGAGGAGGGGTGTCCGGAGCTGCCCAGGTCCCCGAAGCCCAGATCGTCCGCCAGCAGCAGCACGAAGCTGGGCGGGGCCGCGGCCCCGAGCAGGGCGAGCAGCGACAGGAGCCCCGGGACGGCCGCGATCCCCGGCAGGGCCGCGACCCCCGGCAGGGCCCGGCACCGCGGAGCCATCGCACCGGCAAACCGGTCACCGGGGCACCGGCTCTGCCCGGCCCGGCCCCGGAGCTGCCCCGCCCGGGCCGCGCCCTTCCGGTCCGGTCCCTTCCGGACGGGTCCCTCCGCTTCGCAGAGCCGCGGCTGGGCGAGCCGGGCCTGAGTGAACCGGGCCTTGCCGAGCCGAGCCGGGCCGAGCCGGGCCTGGGCGAGCCGGGCCGGGGCTGCTGGTGCTGGGCTGGGAACCCAGAGGCAGCGCAGGAGCTGGAGCTGCAGCGGGAGCTGGAGCCGCTGCGGGGCTGGTGGAGCCGCTGTGCAGCCGGGCAGTGCCCCCACTGCAGTGCTTGCTGAGCGGCACCCACCATGCGGTGATTTCCGTGTGGTGCCCGCTGTGTTGTGCCCACCGTGCGGTGCCCGCCATGCAGTGCCAGCCATCCAGTGCTTGCCATTTGTTTCCCACTGCGCAGTGCCCGCCATGCAGCGCCTACCATGCAGTGCCCACCGCGCAGTGCCTGCCATGCAATGCTCACCATGTGGTGCCCACCGTGCAGTGCCTGCCATGCAGTGCTTACCATGTGGTGCTTGCCATGCGGTGCTTGCCGTGCAACGCTCTCCAGGCAGTGCCCACCATGCAGTGCTCCTGTGCCTCCTGTGCCATGCCTGCTCCGCAGTGCTTGCTGGTGAGTGCCAGGCCACTGCAACCAAGGTGCTGGGTGCTGGCACTCAGGACACCCAGAGGAGAACAGCTGGGGCTCGGAGCTTTAGGGGGTGCAGCGTGGGGACAGAGTTTTGGAGACCAGACAACCAGACAAGGAACAGGGCAGGAGGTGTGTGCTGTGTGCAGGTAATTCGGCTGTAGGACACGGAGCGAGGCATGGTGTGAGTGCCCCAGCCTGCACAGGCGCCAGCTGGCACAGAGGGGACACGGGGATGATCAGTGTCCACACAGCCGGGTGTGGAAGCAGAGGCCGAGGGGCTGCTGCGGCGCTGCGGGAGCACACGCTGAGACGTGCAGGCGGGTGCGGTGGGAACTCTCAGGGGTAGGGGTGACAGGCTGTGTCCGTGCAAGCGGCTCAGGATCATGTGGGGTGTTAACGGGCTGTACGGTCGCGTGGGTGCTGCACTGTCTGTGCATGATGTATCCACCCCATGTTCCTCCCACGGAATGTCTCCTTGCAGAAGAGATGGAGCTGAATTGGGAGGACTCTCATTCCCAGGAAGCCTTTCCTGTCTCAGCCCAGTGGATGTGACCACTGTGCCCACGCACAGCTACCAGAGTCTTCCCAAGAGCCAGATCACATTCAGGAGTACTTCACTGGGGTGACACCAAAACAGATCAACACTGATAGAGCAGCACCTGTACCAGCACCCACTGAACACAAAGAGCACACCCCAGCCCTTGTCTGCCCCTCCAGCTGGCCACGACTGGTGACCAGCAGTGAAACACACATCACGCCCCAGATTCACAAGCACAGCGTGTTCATGGGTCCGTTAAATATTATTACCATGTGAATTAAGTTCAATTAAAATCCATTGCTGGGTGTCAAGCTACTCACCCAGTAGCTGGCACAGACCTCGGGTCTTCCCAGAGCTGTATCTCCTCCCGCTCGGGAGCCAGTCCAGCTTCGAGGTCACTAGTGAACCGCACACGCACAGAGAGCTCCCACCAGTAGCTGGCCCTCGACACTTGGTGTTTCCAGCTGCGGGGTCCCTCTGACACGTGCTCCCTTCTGCCATTGCTGGGGGTCAGGCCTCTGGAACCCTCCCCCCGGTGGGGTCCAGAGTGGGACCACACAGAGAAGGGTTTGGAATGGCCCTCACAAAGAAGGTGGGATGGACAGAGGTGATTAGGTGCGGGGCTCAGTCCAACAACCAAACCAAACAGCAGTTTGCTTATGTGTGACAGGCTCCTTGATCCCCGCTTCCCTCTATTTTCCATCCTTCCATCCTTTCCATCCCCCTCATCTTTCTTGGCTGCCCCCTTTCTCCACACTTACCTCCTCCCAAGCGAGGGACCTACACCACTCACATGCATTCCCCTTAACGACCTATGAAATCCCCAAAACTACCCATGCCCAGATCATCAGCTCCTGTGCCGTAACACATGCCCCAAAGCTGTCTGATTCACACCATTTCTTCCTGTCCTTGTTCCAGCCTAAATATGCCACCCCACGGTGACTCTGAGCACCCTCCTTCCCGACCAGGCGGATTTCAGAGCCTTGGAGTGACGCTTCCCCTTGGTGCCCAGCTTTTCTGCCCACGGCCCCCTTGGGCAGGTGCCGGCCCTCGAAGTCCTGGCCTTGCGCAGGAGACTGAACTGGGCTGAGGCGCGGTTAGCTGGGGAAACGGGCAACTTTATTTCCAGAACAGAGACAATTCCAGCCCACACGTGCATCTGGAGCAGCGTGGGCAGGACGGAGCAGGCCTTGGAGGCTGAGGCTGCCTTTGGGTCAGCAGCATTACCCCTGGGGGTGGTGGTTCCCTGCAGCCTGGGCTAGATCCAGCTCCTCCTGCTGCTCAAGCGATCTTGCCCCTTATGATCTGCAGGAGCTCCTGCAGCAGACTAAAGAATTGCATCAGCTTCTGGCAGGGAAATGGGCAGTTTGTAAAACTGCCCGATTCTGTGTGGATTAGCTCTGGGTTCTGATCAGGGTGGTGGGAAGGGAAGACCGCCTCTGGCGTTGCTTCTGGTTGCAGACCCATGCGGTGCAGGATCCATTTGTAAAAGTGCTGGGTGGAGGTGTAGACTCCAGGCTGCTGTGGTCTGGCGCAGCCTTTCCCCCAGCTGGTCACTCCCACCAGCCAGAAGTAGTCCGCGTTCCTGTCCTGGCACATCAGGGGACCGCCGCTGTCGCCCTGCAGTGGAGGAGAGAGGAGGCAGGTGGTGCTGGGTGGCTCTGTCAGCACCAGGGCCGACTCCGTCTCTCTGGCAGCGCCGGCCAGAGCTGGCTCCGCTGCACAGAAAGGCCGCCCAGGGGCTGGCACGGTTGTGACGGGGCTGCCTGTGCTGCTGGGGCTGGACGTGGCACACGCTCCTACCTGGCAGGTGTCGATGCCACCCTGCGGGTACCCAGCACACACGTTGTGGTTGTGGATGGCCCCGTGGTACCAGTGGCTGCTGTTACAGAGGCGGAGGTTGATGAGTTGGACCTGGGCCTCCTGCAGCACGTCCGTTGGATACCCAGCTGTGAGCAAGGACAGGAATGAACCCCCAGCAGCACGTTGCCAGTTCCTCTCTCCTGTTGGCGTGACCCCTTCCCAATGGGTCGGCCTTTGCATCTAGACGCCATCGTACCCGTGTGTCCTTCCGCTTGGCTTTGCGAATGGGTCGGGCCCCTCTGTCTGTAGCTGTCTACGTCTGCACAGCCTGGCTCTGGCTCCTGCCTCTGCCCCCAGGAAGCCCAGCCCGCCTCCCCAGCGTGCCCAGCTTGCCCTCAGGACACGAGCACACGTTGGGAACTCACATCTTGCGCTGACGGAGCCCCAGCCGCTGATGTGGCAGTTGGTCAGGTCAGACAAGTGCTGTGAGGTGTCGGGCACACAGGCCAGCTGGATGTAGTTGCTGCACCGCACAGGCTGGTCCAGTTCCAGCAGCGCGATGTCGTTGCTCTCCGAGCCACTGCTGTAGTGTTCGTGGGTGATGAGCTGCTTGATGTGGCGCACCTCAACCTCCGGGCCCAGCTGAGCCAGGTGGGTGGCCCCGGCTACCACACGCCACATGTTGACATGCCTGGAAGGAGCAGACGGAGGGGGCTCGGTGGGAGCGGAGCCCAGTGCTGTGGCAGCCCAGCAGTGCCCAGCCTCCTGCTTTCCAGGGAGGAAGGCAAGCGGCGCTGCACCGGGTGCGACTGCCCTGGCAGGACTCGGGCACCAGGGATGTCGAACTGGAGGCTGCCAGGGAGCAGCGGGCTGAGCCCAGCCTGCTCCTGAGCAGTGTCTCAGCTGGGCCCAGCAGTGCCCAGGCTCTGGGCACGCGGCAAGGAAACAGGGTGGGAATAGCCCGGGCTGCTGGGGACAGGACAGCTGCCAGTGCTGCGGGGACATCCCCGTGCCCTGCTCCTCCTTACTTGGCCTTGATGAAGCAGTGGGCGGCTGTCAGGACCCACTGGGAGCTGATCAAGGACCCTCCGCAGATGTGCCCCGAGCCTGCCATCCATGGAATCTGGATGCTGACGATCCAGGGCCAGGATCCTGCCGGGGCATCGGTGCCACCCACGACGCGCAAGGAGCCAGAGTTAGAAGCCATAGGCCGGAGCCCGCAGCTGGCTCTGGAAGCAGAGACTCATGAGTGTCCTGCTCCATGGCTGCTGCTGCCCAGGCTGAAGGTGGCCCCACTGCCCTCCCCACACAGCACGGCAGCGACAGCAGGGCCAGGAACCCCATGAGGCGTGTGTCCATCCACCCATTTCTGCGTTAGCCTCATAGCCGAGCTGCGCCACAGCCTGGGTGCTGCCAGGAGCTGAGGCTCCCCATGGGGCTCGGGCAGCTGTGGGGTGGCCACAGGGACAAGCAGGCACCCTCCAGTGAACCCCCCCAGGCTGCCCACGCCCCCTCCCAGAGCCTCATCCCACTTACGCGCAGTTGTCCCAGGTGCCGTGCGCCGGCCAGCACATGGTCAGCAGGACGAGGAGGGGGAGCAGAGTCATCGTGCCGGAGGCTTGGGACAGCACAAGAACCAAGGGGACGTCCCACCAGGGCAGCGGCCGACGTAACGCCCGCAGGACTCACGCTGCTGCGGTGCCCTTGGCCCAGGCACTGATGTCACAGTCTCCATTTCCAGGAGCTGGGCTCGGGGTGCGGGCAACACAGAATCATAGAATCATGGAATGCGTTGGGTTGAAGGGACCTCTCAAGGTCATCTCATCCATCCCCCCTGCAGGGAGCAGGGCCATCTGCAACCAGAGCAGGTTGCTCAGAGCCCCCAACAACCTCCCCTGTAATGGGGACAGGGATGGGGCAGCGACATGGGGTGCGTCCATGTGCGCAGCCCTTTGAGTGTCCATCCCCCCTGCACCTCCCCAGCCGTTCCCATCACTGCCAGGAAGCTCTACCCAGCCCGTGGAGAGGGAGATTGAGAGTGGAGAGAAGGGAGAACTTGGTGCTGAGGGTGGTGAGAGCCTGGCCCAGGTTGCCCTGAGAGGTGGTGGCTGCCCCATCCCTGTCCCCATTACAGGGGAGGTTGTTGGGGACTCTGAGCAACCTGCTCTGGTTGCAGACGGCCCCGCTCCCTGCAGGGGGTTGGGCTGGATGAGCTTGAAAGGTCCCTTCAGCCCAAATCATTTTATGAGTCTGTGATTCTAGGAGGTGCTGGGTGTGGAAGGGTGGGGAGGACAACCCAGGAGGCAGCGTGGGGTGAGGGCAGAACACCCGTTCTATGACCTTGGAGTTTGGGCTGCCCAGGCTCCCAGGGAACAGGCAGCGAGAGTCGTCCATGTCCTCGAGGTCTAGGCTGGGGCACTTCATGCTTGGACCTGGTGCACATTTGGGGTGCTGAGGATTGGGGGGGCGGCACTGGGAGTGGGGAGGGATGGGGGCTCAGAAGTGCGGAGCAAGGTGGGGTGATGAGAGAGGAAAACCTGCTGGGTGCTGTGGAGCCCAGAGGTCCACATGCCCTGTGCCATGCAGTGCCCTCAGGACTTCCTGGCCCAAGGGGAAGGCTCTGGCCCTGCACAGCCCAGCAGCTGCCTGCAGAGCTCCAGCGCTGCCACCGAGGCCGCCACAGCTGCCCGCAGAGCAGCCGGCCATATGCCAGGAGATGGCTGTCTGCTGGATTTGTGCTCTTACCTGCATCGCGCTGAGCTGCTCCTCCACACCCCGCTGCTTCCCCAACTCGTCTCTCCCTCACCTCTTGCAGCTGTGAGAGGCTGTGGTGAGGTTTCATTTCAGAAGATGGAGCAGACACGTCTCCAGCAGAGAGAGCCGAGATGGGCTGGGGAGCTTGGGGCAGCTCTGCAGAAAGGAGATGGTGGGCAGTCAGTCATCACCCTGCCCGCCCTGGGTTTAGTGGCTCCGTGGGTCTCAGTGTTTAAATCTGTCTGATGAGCATTTAATGGTGCTGGGTGTAGCAATCCCATGTACTGCGGAGGTGTTGGCTTCTCTGGGGGCACTGGCTGCCCTCCAGTACCGGTGGCACCAGTCCCTTCGCCCCAGTCGATGTCCTGCAGAGGCAGATCCCCACAGCCAGTGGCTGCGGGCTGGTTTGCCCCATCACTCAGTGAAAGGCCGGTAGCCGGTGGGACAAAGTGCCTGGTTACGTGATGTTCAGGAATGAGCAGATATGAGAACGGCAGGAACCAGCGTGCTGCTGGAACGCGCTTCAAAGCACCATCCCCTGGGACCTGCTGCTGTGAGGCTCCCAGGGACGTGCTCCCTTGGGTGCTCAGCAGGCTGGCTCCCATGTCCAGGATGCTCCCTTTGCCCAGCGCTGGTCCCGTGCCACAGCCCTGGTCCCCTGCCACAGCCCTGGTCCCGTGTCACAGCCCTGGTCCTGTGCCACAGCCCTGGTCCCGTGTCACAGCCCTGGTCCCCTGCCACAGCCCTGGTCCCCTGCCACCTCTGCGCTGCCCAGGAGCTGGGTGACAGGGCCGCTGTGTGTGGCTTGGGCTCTTGTGCCTGCCCTGGGGGTGGCCCTGTGCGGCACAGCAATGTGTGATTTTCCCAGGCTCTGGTTTTCTCCTGGTTTGGCTGGGATGGAATCCCAGGCCAGCCATAGTCTGCAGGCCATTGGCAGTGTCCAATCAGCCAGGGCAGCTGCCCCGAGCGGGCTCCAGGTGTGTCCCATCCCATAAGTGTCACGCTCAGTATAAAGTGGAAGTTTGCTGAGGTTGGGGGCTTTTCCTAATCCTGCTTCTCTGCTTCCTTTGTCTCCTGCTTCTGCCTGTTCCTGGAGAGTCTTGCTCACCGTTCTGCTCCTGAGGATGCCTTCCCGTTCATCGTGACTGCCGTACGTTCACTGGGGTGAGTGCAACTTTATAGACCTTGTCCTGGCTTTGGTATTAGTTTGGCTGTTCCTGGGGATGGGGTCAGGGAAGGCTGGTGTGAGCTGGGTGCTTTAAAGGTGTTGTAATGTTGTCACTGTGTTGTGATGCCAGGCTGGACTGGTGTGAGCGCACAACGTGTGCTCCTGGTGCCTCAGGCTCAGGGTCCCGCTCTGTCAGTGAGCGTTGTGCTTTAGGGTTGTATTCCTGATTGTTTCATGAGTTTATCTGCCACAGCCTGTGCCTAGGGCAGTCTCGTCGCACCAGGTTGCGGTCACTGGCTGCTCTGCCTGGTGGTGCTATGGGAAGCGAGTGCTGTGCAGACCCTTGCTCATGGCAGAGGCGGGGGAGGCACGGCTCCCCAGCGCTGCTGGACTGGAAAGCTGGGCAGGCAGGCTTGGCAGCGTGCCACAACTCCGTCTCCTTTCTACTTGGCACCCATGCAGGCGTGCCAGGATGTGCCTACACCAGAGCTGGTGAGGGGGGAACAATGTGCCCAGATGCCCTGTGACGTAGGCACAGGAGACTCTGCCGCGCACGCTGTCCCTGGAGCTTGGTGCAAGCAGATCTTGGGCAGTGACACGTTCAGCAGTGCTGGGGCGTGTTGCCCCTTTGTTGCAGTCTGTTTCTTCTGGAAATGGGGCACCTCCCTCGCACACCACCTCTCTCTATTGGTGTAACCCTGAGGGAGACAGCTTTGTGTTCCTGGGGCACTTCACATGCAGGGCTTATGACTGCAGCAGCTGCATCTTCCCTGGATCACAGATGTAGGGCAGGACCTTTGTGCCAGCGGGGTCCGGGGCAGTTGCTCATCTGGCATGAGCCATGCCTGCTCCCTGGCTGCCTCTCTTATGCCCTGCTGTGCTATGGGCAGCAGGCAGAGCCCTTTGGCGCCTCAGGAGGGATGCTGAGGATCCTGCCTTGGTGTCCAGAGCACTGGTGTGCCCAGGAATGTCTCGTCCCAAGGGCTCAGACAGCTGAGATGCAGCCCCTGCCCTGCTCTGAGCAACCGCCTCCCTCTTACTGTGCCCTGAGCACCTACCGTGCTCTCCTCCCTTGGCTGTGGGAAGCTGCTCACAGGTGCAGTCTATGGAGGGCCCCTTTCCACTGGCTCAGAAATGCTCCTCTGTGTCCAGGAAAGGTGCCTGCCCTGCTCTGAGAGCCCCTGAGCCAGGCACTTGCACATTGAGCAAGCCCTGCTAGGGTCTCACAGCAGCCCGTGGAATCATCTGCTGCAGCCAAACCGTGCTAGGCCTCCTCTGACTTACCTCGCTCCCTGCCCCACTCACCTGCCCTTTCCACAACTGCCATCTCTAGCCCCATCCTCAGCCCGTGACCCTATTCCTGAACCCATCAGCATCCCCACCCCGTCCCTGTCCCCATCCTGAGCACTGTTCCCAGCCCGGTCCCCACCCTTACACCCACCCCATCCATTCCTGTTTCAATCCCAGCGGCTCCCCTCACCCACCGGCTGCTCCTGCAGATCCCTGCGACTGACTTCCAGGGCTTTTGAGGGAGAGAGATACCTGATTAATCCCAGAGTGAGCTGTAATCACATGGCAATAACTGCACGACTCGTGCTTATCTGAATGTGTAATCACAGCAATGAATAATATTCAAGGCTGAGCACCTTGCTAATTAGCAGGTTGCCAGGAGGGCAGAGGCTGTTCTCAGCTTTATGCAGCAGGTCTCATCCCTCTCGGGGCTGGGCTGTGCTGTGGGGAGGCACAAGGGCCCTCGTGTCCTGTCAGGACACAACTGGAGTTACCAGTTGCCCCTGCTCCAGAGGCCTGAACAGGCTGCCAGATGGCACATGTGCTGTTCCTGATCCAGGCTCTTGTATCTCACAGCCCAGCTGTGGCTGGGACGTTGTCCTTTGCAATGCAGCAGCTCCTGTTCCGCTGCGAGGGCCTGGGAGCCTGTGCCCTGCTTGGCACCGTGAGCTCCTGAGGGACAAGGTGGCGGGACACCATTCCCCAGGCCCTGGTTGGACCGGAGTAGACCCTGAGTTGGACGCTGGCAGTGCTGAGTTAATGGTT
>WEIS01015445.1:0-11632 GCA_013389965.1 Todus mexicanus | reverse complement strand
CCAGAATAAGTCAGTTGTTGCCTGTTCAACTCAATTGTTACTGCTCTTTTAGGGTTTGTCTAACTGACTGCTTGCACCAGTTCAATTTAATTATTCATATATAAACAGCTGAAAAAAAAAATACAGACCCCTGGTTTTAGTTAATATATTGATTAAATCCATTTAGTTATCTGTGATAAATCGCCAAGCAGACACATTCTTTATGAGCCAACATATCCTGCAGAAATGGGACTAAATAAGAAAACCTGAATTAAGTCCTACAACTCTGTGGGTTCTTCAGGCATTTGTACTGTCAAAGCACCTAAGCTGGTTTTGCCACACAACCTGATTTGGAACAGGTTTTTAACATCAGGTGTCCTTCCCGCCACAGGGGGTCTGTCTGTTAAACACTAGGCTATATAGCTCAGTCGTAAGCAAACTCCCTTAGACTGCTGTACTGAAGTTGCTCCTTTGTTTAAATCTTTTTTTTTTTCACTAGATCTGCAGTCAGCATCATCCAGTTGCTCCAGCCTGCTTACAGAACACTTGAATCCTAGTTCTCATGTAAACCACTGAATCTTATACAAAGAAAAACTCACTGTAGAAATACAGTAAAAGATTGTAACAATTTACAGCACAGTGGTAAAGGCACTTTCTTAGAACAAATTTGGATCAATTATCTGCTGTTAAACAGGGAAAGAAGGAATTTGAATTTGGATCTACTCCATCCTGTTTACTTTACTCAGTGAGGTGCTGTGAATAAAGCCTGTCATGTCACCTCTAAATCTCAGCCATGTTCCTTAACAACCTAGTGGGTTTCTTAAGAAAACCATCCACTTCTATATTTAGGAGAGACTGATGAGGGGAATGATGACTTTCAGAGTTTCTATAAGTCTTCAGGGGTGTACTGCCATGTGAGGTCAGGAGCAGGCTGCTCACATCTGGCAGAAAATCCTACCATCTTAATGAAGTACCACTTTCGGCCCATGCTTCTGTTGCAAACTAACCTTGAAATGCCACGGTGCCTAAATGTAGCTACCTGCATCTGGTTAATCCCTGCACCCCTATGATACCTAAAAGTGTACCAAATAAGCTATGAGTGCACGTTAATCAGTATCTAGGTAAATAAATACCTTAAATGGAAAATGTCAAAATCAGATACGATAAAAAAACTATGCAAATTTCTTCTAGTTTGAGTATTTGCATTAAATATGGATCTCCAAAGCAGGGAAATGACTTGTGCTTTAATAGAGTACCGAATGATATTTGCCAGTCAAATATGACAAGTCCAAAATAACCTATTTCACAAATAGCAGCTGTGCAACACCTCCAGCACGCATTGTTTTAATGGAGAACAGTATCTCTTCAAAGCTTCATGGCATTGTTGCTGTTTTGATCAGTTTAAATCCAACCGTAACACCTTGCTATTTTTTTTTTCATAAGACCACTCCTCTGTTGACCTTCTCCTGAAATGCAGGACAGGAGCCTTTCATGCCTTTCCAGCTCATATAAGCAGGTGGTTGTTTTAAGGGATTGCCTGATGCATGTGCTTCACATCATTCTATATAATTTACTGGAATTTGATGTTTCAGTGTGTCAATTCTCATGTCTTCCTATAAAAGAAATTCTTTCTTTTGGTGATTACAACACTGAACATTTCTATACACCTAGGCAATTTCTCCACTTACCACAAAAACATTTATTAGTTTCCTGTTAAAAGTATTATAGTTAGGTAAAAGGTAGACATTCAGTGTTAAACCCTATATTAAACCATTCTTGACTTTCTAAACAACAAAGATTTCATTTGGGTAGAAATCTACCTTTGATGGGTTTAGTTCACCTCTTAAAAATCAATCTAAAATATATACAGTTGCATTTGAGACTTAAGGGAAAACTTTTTCATATTCTTCCATCAGAAAGCGTTTTTCCATGGTTATGTTTTGTCTGGATGACTCGGGAAATAACACTGCTCTGAAACTTCCAGTTTCATCCTGAACATACAGGAGACTTTTAGGAGGAAATAGTTAAATTTTATGACATTTGTTTTGAAGTAAGAAAATCAGTTAGGGTCTGATTCTCATTTTATCTGCTCTGGAAGTGTGAGACAGTCCTCCAGCTGGTGTTAACTGCGTGTGGCTTGAAGTTCTGAGCTCTCAACTCTCAAGAAACTTCAACTCCATCAAAATCAGCCGAAATGATGGAAGCTGCTCCTCCGCACAGCAACATGAGCACCCTGTGCGGGAGGTCTGAGTGAAGGGCACGCCTCTGCAATAAACTACTCCAATGATGACAAGAACGTGGGCTAAATACAGTTCTACTAGCTTCATGTGTTCAGACTCGCAGTTGTTATTTTAACTCTTCAATTTATACAATCCCTAGCATACTAGGAAATTAGCTAAAGCTGGTAGGATCCCTTCTGGGAGAACTGACTCCATAACTATCTCTAGTATGTAACCAGATGCAGCCAGGATGAGAAGAGAGCAGCAACCCAATCATCCTACATTCAGTGGTTCTCTCAAGACTGGACAGCTGCCTCTTATCCCTTGCTCATGAAAATGCCAACTGGCATCCTACAATGCCTCAATGAGGTCATCGATAGGGCAGCAAAGAGAATGCAAAAATTGGTAGTCCTCTCTCCTGTCCCTCTGGAGCTACATAAGGGAAGAGACTCTTCCATCAGCAAATATGCACCCCTGGTAAACTATAGGCAGTGGGCTGCAGTTCCGTGGGAAATTGTTATTTAAACTACCACAAAAAAAAAAAAAAAAGGCATATTTCTTGATAGTAATATATGTAGCTAATTCAAAATCGATGTGGCTTCATTTCTCTCAGATAACACATGGACAACATGGAAATGATAAGCCAAGATATCATAATGGTAATCATTAAATTGGACCCTCTTCATTACTGGCAGCTAAAATGAGATATGTGATTAGTATTACATGACAGACAACAGACAGCTGTTCAACATCTCCTATCCGCTCTTCAGGTTACAGTGGAGGCTGTTTAGTCAACAAGAAGGAAACACCTGCTCCTTCCTAAAAAGGGCATGGAAACCATCCTCACGAATAGCATTTCCTCCAAACTTGATTTGAGTATCTACATTCAATTACACTCACTTGAAGAACAACTTGACCATTTCCAGTCTTCCAAATATCATCTGGAGTAGTTTGTTTCACCTCCAGCTTGCAGAGCTGTTCCCAGACTACTTGCTAGGACAACACTGAAACTGTGTCCTCTGCACAACATAAGGTCTTCAGGATTATTCCCGTCCACAAGAATCAATCCTGGAAAACATCCTTTCTAGTCTCAGAATCCCTCCCACATCCCCATGAAACAAATGTAACCAGCTGCAGAAAATCTCCAGGAATGTCACAAAATCATCTATGCTAGCCCAAATACATCCAGGGATTTCTTTCTGACTTTTTTTGTGTTAAGGAATTCTCCAGCTGAGCTAGACAACAATAAGTAGAAGCAAGAGGACATCCCCACTGTAGTCATAAGTTTACAGTCTCATTTTCAATGAGGCACAGCAAGTGAGTGAGTGAGTGAGAAAGTGATGAGGAAGGACAAGGATAATGAGAATAGATCACAGCGGCATTGATTCGCTACACAGGAAACCGATGGCTCAGAAAGGTTCCTCTTTAATTTCTATATATCAGCCACCCCAAAATCATTGCTCACACTGGCCACCATTAATTTGTTGATTTCTTGAAGGCATTCCAATAGGAGCAGTAGATCTTAAGAGAGTGGGTAGTGGTTTTATGGACTTGTTCCTCCACAGCACTCTCCAAGTAAAAGGCAATGAGGAAGCAACTGTGCAGATAATAGTGATATACTGAACTTTGAAGGCAGGAGTGAAGGGAAGGAGGCATGCATGTATAACCTAATGATATGATGAGATGAGATGATCAACTGTCTCTGAAGTCAGTGGGAATCTTTCTATTAACTTCAATGAGAGTTCAATCAAGCCCTAAAGGACAGAAGTAGAGCAGGTCATTAAGGCAGACTGTGAAAGTGCAAACAGGTTTTGAAGTATTCCGGAGGTGTTAATATTTAAAAGTATGGCCCACGTGGTAAATCTCTGCAAAATGAGGTGGTATCTGTATGCTCTGACTAGGGTATATTTCTCAGATATGAAAAGTGCCTTGGTCCCAGGCATATTTCTAGATCATTATATCATGGGAGTAGCATAAAACGTGTGAAATTCTGATAGGTTGCAAATGATCAGGGCGAAGAAACACATACCTTATACCACTAGAAAGTTGGGATACTCAGATTTCCACTGATTGTACACCATTCACTTCTAGCCCTGCTGGCTGCTAAGCTCTAGGTGACTATTGTCTTTTACTAACGTACAAAGAGGAAAAAAGGGGGAAAAACACAGGCTCACACAGGTTTGACTCTTTTCTCTCTCCAGTTAAATTTGTATCAGAGGGAAATCTCTGTACCCTTCTAATTTTACAAGAAGAGGTCAGTTCTACTTGTACAGCCCATGTGTTGAGGGGTTGCATTTTTCTTTCCATATAATCATTCTATCCAAGTCTCCACATTTCTTCCCTCACGCTCTTCAATTCCAGTTCAAAACTCTCAGCTGATGTAGCATGAACTACCAAGGAAATAGAGAAATATTTCATATAACTTCAATGCTGAGATTCCTTTATTAGGTGATAAAAAACCACTGGTATCTAGCCCTAGCTGCCCTAAGGGCAGTAACTGTTATGATCATGTAGGAACTGAGGAAGGAGAAAATAAGCAGTAAGCAGAATAATGCACTTTTGAGGTCCAGCATCTGGTTATCTAATAGAGAGAAGAAATACTTTGATAGATCAATAAGGAAACTTTTTAATGACAGTAAATATTTCTTAGCCGTGGTTCAGACTATGGATTGGAGTTTAAAAAAACAGAATTCTAAATACTTAGCATTTACTAAGTCATACTCGTCAGATGCTTTGCTATAAAAGTATTACATTTAACTTTCACCAGTCAATAAAGTGAATTGAATTCATCAATGATTTGATATGTGTTGCTAAATATAAAATACTTAGCAGTTAGGTACACATTTCTATGTAAAAGCTGTTCATTATACTGTCTAACTTTTGTGATAATTAAAAATCGTGCTTGTTGCTCCTCCTTCATTCCTCCTTCCTCCCTTCCCAGGTCTCCATTTTTTTGTAATTCATTTCAAGTAACTACAACTGGGTGCAGAGCAACTAAACAATTATCTAGGATCAATTCCAAAGAAACAGTTGAGGAAAACACAAGTATGCTTTATTAGATTCCACTGGGAGGAAAGTTTATTTTTACCTGATTTGTTAGACACCCATATAATTGCCTCTGATGAGATGTGGCTCGTATTTCCTACTGCAATTGTTAATGGAATCTGCCACAAGTAGCTGCAAGACAAAGGAGGGGGAATCTAAGAACAAAAATACTGAACTGATTCTTCTCACAGCAATCAGGGATCATGTCAAAGAAATCAAAACACAATTTCAGTAGCAGTGTAAAGATGTGGATTCTAGCAAGTTACTTTGATTTTGAAATGCATTTGCTATTAGCAATAAAACAATGAAAAAGTCAATTCATCTTAAAAAAACCTAAATTATATTTTACATTTTTCACACACTGGCATCATATGAGGACTTTTTTGCAAGGCTTTCCTAATTTACCAAAATGATTCACAAAAGAGGAAAAAATTATTTCCCATAGAGAGAACACTTTTTTACATTTACCTAGAAAAAGAGAACCTCCAGTAAACCATGCTTTGATTTACAGGGACTCTGAAGTTTGAAAATAACATACCCTTCTAGCAACTTCTTAAAAAGCTATGATGGGCTTTCATAGCTGCTGGTTTATAAAAACAAAATGAATGGGATGGATCTCCACTTCTTTGCACCATTCATTATCACTTATGTGTATGCAAACTGGACAAAACATGCTACATGTGGATTTAGAGATAAGCTGCTGTAATCAGACCCAAACTTCCTTCTAGGGTATCACAAATTGCTTCTCATTTGGAATAAATGTTATCATTTACCTGACACTTTTATATAACACCTTTATCTCAATAAACAGAAACTGACTGTATGAAGTCAGGCTTTTGGGGAAGAGATGGAAAGGATGAATTCCTGCGCGTCTTCATCGTCATGTCTATTCCTGAATTCTCAAAAGTACCATTTCACCAGACAGTGAAAGACCAGACCTTTCCCTCACAGGCCTGCTATGTGTTGTGTACATCAGCCAAAGGGAAGAACTCACTAATGGTACAGGTTGTACCTTTGTCTACGGACTATGTGTGCATTTAAGCCAGGCAGCATGGCAAGAGATCAGCCCTGACTCAGATAGCATTGTACTCTACCACTTTCATACCAAATAAGTGTATCATTTTAGAGTAATTGCATTAAAATGACGCAAGGATGAGCATGGCCATGCTGTTGATGTCTACATCAGCTTCTCTCTTGTTAGTACATAGTGTTGCAAAACTAGCTTATGGTACTAAAAAAAAAAAAAAAAAGTTTGCTCCTTTCAAGTTACCCAGACACCTACTCCACTAAACTACAAACACCACTCAGATATGCCACAACCACAGTCAACATGTGCTGGCTTGCAAGCCCGCCTTGCTGGCCTCACTCAGCAGCTGAAGGAGGGAGAGATCCCTGCCCTGTCAGCCCTACTGCCATGTTCAGCTCCTGGCTCCCCACCCATTCACAAAGAGTCCACAGCACGCATGGGGGTTTGCAGAGTTCAGAACAGAACCATATGTGCCTGGAAACACTCGTCCATACAGCAGTGATTCAGCAGAGAGGGGGAGATATTTTGAAAACTGTACAGCTGAAAGAGCTATGAGTGACATTAGTAAGAAAACATGGCATTTATTGCCATATGGGAGAAGAAAAAACGTCCCATGAATGTTGGTATCATGACACACTGGGAAAACTATTAGATTTACTCATGTATCGAAGACGTGCTCCACATGAGCACATGCCTTGGCAGACATTTTTTTGATAATTAAGATGTGGCATACAAAGATGCTACTGCCTTTATCAGTCTGCCCACTCTTTGTGCTGACATTACCACTCTCAATAGCAAAGCCAGTAGAAAAGGATGCCCTCTGGTGTATTAGCTTCTCAGTTCACAGTCTGGTATCTTCTCACAAGTTTACCTTCGTTGTTGGCTTAACTGATATTCTGGACTGTGAACTGGAGTAATGAGGTGGAAAAAAGTATTGTGTCCTGCTGCTTCTGATACAGTGGCAGTAACTTCTGGGTTCAACAGGTAAGGGTAGTCAGGAGATGCTGCAAAGTGATGAACCAAAGAATATTCACTACTCTTTTACATACCTTACACCTTACTAGACACACATCAGTGCTTTAGAGTCTGTCTAAAAAACCTTCCAGGAAATATATCATCTTTAAAAACACACCCAGTTCTAAACACTCAGCTCTCCAGAATGAAAAAGATGCTGGCAAACTGTGATCAAGAAAAATGAGGCATAATTAAGCATAAAGTTCATACATTATTTGAAAGAACAGGAACTCTGGTATACAAAGAAGAAAAAAAAAAAAGAAAGAACTGCATTTGCATGGTGTTTTTATAACTCTTGAGATCAACTCCTACTGAAAAAGCTAAACAACAAAATAAAAGATGTTGAGAGCTGCCTACATGGCTGATTTAAACACATATATACTCATACACAAATATTCACGTATGAACATATACATGGACATGTTATTTTTAGAAGGAATTGCATAGAAAGATATTCTGTACATTGCAGTACTTATACAGAGAAGCATTTTATATTACCTTATATTATTACAGAACCACATAATTTCCTAGACTGGAAAACACCTTTAAGATCATCCAGTTCAATCATCAACTTAACACTGAGAAGAGCTCAACTACACCATATTCCTCAGCACTATATCTATATGACTCTTAAATATCTCCAGGGGTGGGGACTTAACCACCTCCCCGGGCAAGTCATTCCAGTGCCTGATAGCCCATTCAGTCAAAAAACTCTTCCTCATATCTAATCTAAACTTCCCTTGGTGCAACTTAAGGCCATTTCCTCCTGTTCTATCACTTGTTACGTGGTTAAACAGACTGACCCTCACCTCTCTACAACATCCTTTCAGGTAGCTGTAGAGAGCAATAAGGTCTCCCCTGAGCCTTCCTTTCTCCAAACTAAACAACCCCAACTCTCTCAGATGCTCTTGATAAGACGTGCTCTAGACTCTTCACCAGCTTTGTTGCCCTTCCTTGTGCATGCTCTAGTGCCTCAGTGTCCTTCTTGTAGTGAGGGGCCCCAAACTGAACGCAGTACTCAGGATGCCTGTTCAGGTAGCACACAGCCCCTAGGTGAAACTGAGCTAACAAACTGTGTGTCCAGTCTGCCTGAGATCTGCACATAATGTCCATCCAGATATATACCTGATCCCCTTAACAAGGAACTAAAGGCAGACCACTTAATTGTGGGGAAACTAAGGGCTGTTTCAGGTTTATATTTCTTAACCGAGATCTTCTCTCTTATTCAGGTACAGATTATTTTCCTTAGGAATCTTTAATGAGGAAGCTGGACCTCCAGAAATACATAAAGAATAGTTAATATGACAAGAGGCTAGTTACATCTAAATATAGAAGACATCTATCAATAGTCTTTGATTGTATACTTCGCTAGGAAATCAAAGGAGAAGAACCACAACAAGGTAGAAGACCAGAACAGTGTACAGACTTCAGAAAAACAAAAAAAAATTACTCTTTCAGCACATCTAACAACAGAAGAATAAGTGACAAAATTAAAATGCTAAGCACAAAAGCAAGTTAAGTGATCTGCCTCTTAGCAGGATATAATAAGCATAATTATTTTCAAGTGTAGTGGCAATCATAGAATGATTTAGGTGAGAAGAGACCTTAGGAGACACAGCCCTCTGCTCAAATGTGATAACCACACAGGGAAACAGTTTCATTGTAGGTTGAACATGAGATCAGAGGAGGATACCGAGGTTGCACATTCGGTGGCATCACATGAAGCTAATCAAGTCAAAGTGGCAAATTATTTTCTGTCTGTTTCTTTTTTTTCCTATACCCTGCCACTGCAAAGCACCTACAAAACTTCTTTCAGAAAAGCTGAATGCCAAAATCCGTATGTACCTTCAAACAGCTTACTAGCCTGAGAAATGAAATTTTGAGTTGTCTACGCTATGCCAGGCCAGAAAACCAGAAATAATGTTCCCATCAGCGGGCACTGGTGAAATCTCAAACGCCACTCTTCTGTGACTCAGTTTTTTGGGGTTAAATTCAGTTGTGCAAGGTTGTGACAAATGAGCTTCCATGGGTACTACTTCAGACATCTGCTGTGGGCCGTAAGATTTGGCAGAGCACCTACAGATGTTCCTGTCTGTGCAGTGGCAGCACAAGGTCAAGTAAGGTACCTGAGAACACCTCCAATGGCACCAGTCACATGTGCAAGCAACTAAATGGGCCTCTCCAACTCTATGTTGATGATGATGCCTTCCATAATTAAGCATGAGTTTCTCAAGGAAATTTTTTTGTTTATAACCGAAAAAGGCAAATTTTAAAAGCCAAGCTGCTTGTAAGAAAACAATGGCTTCAGCACAGATTTTCAAGTACAGAATTTAAAACAGGCATTGCTGAAACATTTTAGAACTACTGTTTTAAATAAAAACTTGCTGATTCAAAATTAATTTCTGCTATAAATACACTTGATTGAAGGAATAAGTTAAAATGAATGAAACTGAAATGTAAGGTACTGACATTACAGAACTGAAAAGAATTTTCTAAATCAATTCTTCCCAAATTTTTGCTTTAATTTCTGTCCTGATTCAGTACAAGGAAATGTTTTGATATATTGAAAATCTCTGTGGGATGGGAATCCATTTCTTGCTCATCTGTAACACTTACTAATCTTTGTAACGTATTTTGAGAGCATAACAATCTCAAAGGATATCACTGAATGATATGATTAAAGCTATTTAACACAGAGATAAAGTAAAAAAAATAAAAAGAATTTAAGAGTAAAAAGGATAAAAAGAAAATCCAGGAGTAAAACTGACTGGTTAAAACATCTGCCCCCTTGTATTAACCATCAGAATGTAATAGCCAAAATGTCAACTTCATCTTTTCAGTTAAAGATAAAAGTCTGGTATATCCAGAGTGGCTGAAGCTGATAAACAAGGAGCAAGGATTCCATGCCATTAGTTTCCCATTCTCAGCTCTCCAGATGGAGAATGTCAAAATTTCACATACACAGAGTCATAAGCTTGGGTGAGCAGCAGTGAGTCTAAGGAGGAGACACCTTCCCAGAGTGGCCCTTGACTACAATAATGACTCCTTGATTAGGTTATGATGCTGACATTTCTTACCAAGGGAATACCTATCAGCCATCCACACAATCTCATGTTGTTGGGATTTGAGAGACAGAAGAAAACAAAAGCAAAGTAATGAGAAAATGTGACCTTCTGGAAAGCAAGAAAATCTTACAGAACAAAACAAAAACTAAGAATTAAGGATTTGCATTTTTCCTTCCTTGGCTGATCTGCAGAGACATATACAAATAGTGGTCAGTAACAGAAGCATTTAGCTGCATGGTTGCAAAAGTTTCTGGTTAATAACCTTGAAGTCTATTATAAAATAAAAGGGAGAGAAAGACAATAATGTGAACTAGCTAAAGGGTAGTGTGAAGTTTGGATATTAAATCAGAACAGCAAGAAGAGAGTAGAGATCTCTCATTTTTTTCTCCTTGCCAAAACAACTGGAATTTCTGATAGCAAGGCAAAAGACAGCTGCTGCTTTCAGTGAATTTTAAATATTAAGATAGTAGAAGGTTCAAATATAATTTTTTTAAAGAAAACCTGAAAGTGTATTCAACTTACCTACAAAACTACAAGCCTTGTTGCCATGATACCTGGAAGCATTTATTTCTAGGCTGAGAACAGGTAGCCAGAGGTAAACAAGAGAAAGTTGCTGAACAGCACAACAGTGTTAGAGCTTCCTGCTACCGGAAGAGATTATACAGGAAGTAGAATTCAGGAGTACGAGGGTAAAATTTTGTAAGGCCCATTTTCTAGAGAGATTGTGTTGGGACATGAAATTTAAAAGCATCAGAGAGATTTTCCCAGGTTATTATGTAGTATGGTATCTCATTCAGTAAAGAGTATTTCAGGTTCCAGGGGAACCTCAAGTGTGTATCAGAGGAAATCACACACTTTTATTAGGTGTGATTCTACAGAGTGTTAGTTCTGTTTAATGGATAAGGAGCTGATGATACATTCATGTTGTGAATATCAGTCTCGCAAGACTGAAGAACACAAAAATTTCATTAGATTTAATACATGCCAGTAAAGTGATTGTAGGCTGCACCCAGAGGCGCAACACAACAGAAGATGATGTTATTCCCGCTTTCCAAAGTATTCTACCTCTTACACTGAGCTAGGGTGTCGAGGGATTCCTTGTACCCCGTCGGCACAGAAGGCGGTAGATAGGAAGGGAGGATTTCACTTTGTAGCAAAGACAAATGCAGGATGAAAAATGGATAAAGGAGAACAATTTGAAGTAAGTGACATCAACTATGCACAGCTTGGAGGTATTCATTGGTCATCTGCACATGCCCAGTGTGATCTTAATTCCTCTGTTC
>WEIS01015444.1:0-11589 GCA_013389965.1 Todus mexicanus | reverse complement strand
GAGAAATGAAGACTTAATGACTAGCAAAGCAGAACCATTCTCAGAGTTCTCATATAAACATTGTTTGGCAGTAGACATTCTTACAAAGCAGTGTTTTCAGTTATCACTGATGCTTTGACTCACACGCTAGTGAGTGCCATCCTAAGGAGCATTTCTGCTACTGGTGCATACTCATCGAATGAGACGGTTTAAACCAAAAGTGTGTAGGGATTGTCAAAGCTGAAGAGAGGTCAGATTCAAACTAATAAAACTAAAATAAGATCACTTTTAAAGGAAAGTGGGGTTTTTTGAAGGGGTATAGGGTGTTTGTTTTGGGTGGTTTGGGGTTTTTTTGATGTTGTTGGGGGGGCGGCGGGTATGGTGGTGATATATATATTCCTGCCCTGTTTTGGAAGTAGTTACCTGATTTACAGATGTCAGATATATGGCAGACTTCCAAGAAACAGATATCCACTGCATCTGGAAATCCCCATTTATGGGAAGGAATTGAAAGGTCTGCTCTTCAGTTTTTGCCATTATGGCTGTAAACCACTCATTTCCAGTACATCTATGTACAGGGACCAAATCGGTAATATGGAATAATGCTTTGTTTAAGGAGATGTATATTAAACTTAACTTAAACATACTGACTTGAATATGTTATACCAACTCACCCATTCTCTTGAAAAGCAATGTTCATTTGGCTTCATCTAGATTTTCAGGAAAGGAATTATAGACTGTGATTATAGGCATGAGACAGCCCTCTGAAAGTAGTTAGACTCGTAGTAATCATTTGAGATTTCCTGGACAAAGTGACAAACCCACATATTTAAGGAAGTAGGAAAATATGATTGCCTCTCATTTTTAGACTCCTACATAAACAAAAAGTTCTGAAGTGAAAGATTATACCTTTTTGATGCAACTGTCACAGAAAATGTTATTGTTGAAGGTATATTATGTTATTACTGTGCAGCTTGTAATCTCTGTACATATGTGTGATCAGGCAGCTGCATAAAGATGAGGTCATCCAAAGGTCTATGAAATGTTTTGGAAGAAACATGTTATTTAGATAAAACTTGATGCAACCAAATTTAGTGAAGGCGTTTCTACTTTCTATTTCTATTCTAAAGTGTCTTATATTTTTATTTTATTTTTTATTAGAAGACAACAATGGATGGTCTGTGCAATTTGATAAACATTACACAAAGGACAAATACAATAAACTGAAATCTCTGTATGCGTTTCAGACAAAGACACCCGAGTGTTGTAAGTAATTACGGATATTATTTGTGTGATTATCACTGATGAGTCCTAGAAAGAAATACACAACAAATATCCTTATCGAAAAGAGAAATATAGTGTAGTTTCATTTATAGTGAAACAGAATTGAAGTCACAGATGAACAAATGCACTGGAGCTTATTTCAGTTCCATTAAGAGTGACTCATTTTCTGTAAAAGAAATGTCAAACATATGTCAATTACTAAGGCAATGTGAATGTTTATCTGAATATATTAACATTTCTGGAAAGACTATGATGCACACAAAATGAAGGCAACATTCCTCTAAATTCACTTCTTCATACACCAACTGCTTCTTGCAACGCCCCACTGCTTCTGCGGGCATTCGTCCCTTCATACTGATTTTTTAACTCTGCTGTTTACTATATTCTCTATACTATGCTCTCTATGCTAATATAAAGCACAGAGATGGGATGAAAGGGAACAATGACTTCCTGGCCTATTTTCAACTGGACAGAATTGTGCTCATTCTAGTAAATGTAATGGGACTGAATAATCTAAAAAGGAGCCACAAAAAAAGTCCATGCTAGACTCCTGTATATCAAGCAAGTCTAAATCTCAAGAGCTTTTACAAGCTCTTCCACAGAAGTCAAGAGGTAACATATATTTTTGTTTCCTTTTATATTTATAGTTTGGGTCTTCCCAGGTCTAAATAAATTACGTAAACCCCTGTGCCTTAATTTCTGTTCAACACAGCCTGGTATGCCTGTCTTTGTGCTCACTGTTCTTTCACACCATATTTCTATTTTCCACATCCCATTACACCACCTGTCCCAACTTTTGCCACAACCATGTTCTTGTTCTCCTGCAGTGGCTGGTGCTGTGCCAGCAGAATGTACCTGCCAAGGTCTGGAGATCTTCTGCGATGCTGCCAAGTTGCATGCTGTCCCGCCAGTCTCTGCAAATATAACCATAATGTAAGTAGAGCGGAAAAGAGGTTGCTTGCTCTGTACAGGTTTGTCTATCAATCCTACAACATTTTTGTACCTACAGCCTTATAATAATGACTGTTTTGCTCAGCTGGTGCTTGTGAAACCGTAGTGTCTCTGTTGACAAGCCCTTTAATTCTTTAAGGACAGGATTTCCCTGAATAAAAGGAGAAAAAGGAAACTAAAAACTCTGGGTAAAGTGATCATTTCATGTTTGTAACAGTGACTTGAACTAGTAACAGTTTCAGGAAATCTAAAGACATCTTCAAAAGAAATGTTTCCTTTTAAGACACAATGCCTAGAACCTTTATTTATTATTCTATGATCATGCCAATATTTTCTAGTCTACACTCCTGCCAATAAAATCAATAACCTTGAAGTCAGTGGAACTACCTGCTTGAGCAAATCTTCTCAGTTCTCATTTGATGTCTCTGATTACACCATTATTTAAAAGGATTTAATATGGGATGGGTCATCATACAAATATGCATGTGTAAGCCAAACATTTTGAAGAGATCAGGGAATGGTTGATATTGCTCTTAATCTGCATGTCACTGTTTGAGAGGCTGTTTTTCTGTGTGGTGAGCACAGCAGCATCCTGTGTCCTTACCTGAGCATCCTCCCTGTAGAGCAGGGATACAGACCTTCCTGTTCAATACCAGTTTGTACTCGCATGTTGGCAGAGGTTCTCCTTATTGGGTCTGTGTTTGAATACCACAATACTTGGTAACGAAAACTGATGTGGAATGTCAAATATACATTTAAACTGGCTATTGGCTCAGGGTCAACAAAGACTTCAAAAATAATGGCCCATTTCTAGCTTTAGAAAAAGCAGTGAGTCAGTTCGGCTGACTTTGGGGCTCGACTGTCTTCTAATCCAACCATGTCCTGAAAGATTTTTGTTCTTCATAGGGCGCTTGAGTAGGAGATGGGGCCATAGGATCACATGCACTAGGAAATAAGCTCTATAGGCATTTGAGGTTTCAAATAAATCTGTAGTTTAGTTCATACTCTAATCATTATTTTTGACTCTTAGATTTATTATTTTATCAGTTGCTCTGGGCACATGAAAGCATATTTTTTGATGGTAAAGTATTTAGCTTACTGCTTAAATAGATACAAATATTTAAACAAACTGAAGCAGCTTATTCAGATGGATTTGTGTTGCTTTTATTATATAGCAG
The DNA here is from genome assembly GCA_013389965.1 of Todus mexicanus. Classification (NCBI taxonomy): domain Eukaryota; kingdom Metazoa; phylum Chordata; class Aves; order Coraciiformes; family Todidae; genus Todus; species Todus mexicanus. Next base: position 8,197 of record WEIS01015444.1, on the reverse strand, counting down.
AGTGAAAGCTGCTCTTACTGTATAACAAAAGTGGCAGTACCGTGGGAAGCTGAGAGAGTAGTTTCACTGTGTGCATTAATTCCTACAGGTCTCTTCAGAGGAATCTGCTAAGGAAACTTTCTGCTGATGTGTTCAAGAAATACCAAGACCTTAAAAATCTGTAAGGAAGTGCTTCAACTTTAAATATCTCTTTAGTGTTTTAAATATTCACCTTCTCCTTGTCACATACACAAAGAGCTGTCACCCTCAGTTTATACGCAGAATTCTGTTCTGTCTTACCCTTCAATACCTTATCTAATTGTTCAATCCATTTGGCTCAAATAGCTTGATTTGACATTTCTCTTTTTTGCACAACCATAATTTCTGCATTTTTTTTTTTTTATATTGACTGGTTTATACTTGAAAAAATGCCAAACTTCCATAGTGTCTGAAGGAAGTTACATTTATGATAAACAGCAATATGCCAAAAGAAAATAAAGTAACTTGATCCATTTATTCTGCAAAACAGAAGTTTAGAAACTTAAAATTCACATTTTCACGGGAACCTCACTCACATGACACCTGGTTTTGCTCCTAATTATGTCTGGTACCAATCTGATACTGCACCAACTAGTCAAATTGTTATGGCAACACAATACTGCGTATGTTTTACAATGAGTAACGTATGTGTGTTGTTCGAAAATCATAGACTCTAACAAGTTTGTTTTGTACAGAATCAGTGAAATTAACAATCAAATGCAAAAGTCTAGAGCAGGGCTCCTGTGTCATCAATTCAAGGCACTTACCATTCCTATAAAATTTACGGGAGTTAACTTTTATGGAAACTGTGCTGTGCTGCAGCACCATCTTGTGCTCACAACGTTAAGTGCCGTTATGACCTTAAAAGACTTGAAAGGTACGTTTTCAGTAAAAGAAATATATCCATATCTATCTGTACAAAATGTTTCCCATATTAATTTCACACCTTTCTGATCGATAACTGCACACTTTCAGAAAGCTCTTGAGCAATGTCTGACACAAACTCGTTTTGTTAAAGCCAATGTCAGATCTCCTAGGGCTTTTTAACAGGAATGCATCTGGATGGTTTATTAACTGCAATTTAATTTAAAGGTTTTAGATTTAAATATTACAGAGAGAGTAAAACTATAATGTTTTTAAAATAATTGAAAATTATTTAATATTTGAAGCTGATAATTTTTTTAATTCAATTTCATCAAAGTAGATAAAGAAAAATAGAAGGAACAAATTAATATTCTTTCGTTTACAGAAGATTAGTAAGAATTTTTAAATTTTTATCACATTATCTTAAAAATGCAACACTTTTTAAATTCTCTAATACTATAAACAGAAAATCCCCAAATACATTTTAATCTTACATTTGCCATGCAAAATTTTGCTTGTAGCAGAGCTCTGACTAAACGTAATTATGTTACACAGGTGAGAATTGCAAGGTTAGGACAGGAGGCTATAACCACTTCATTGTTCATCTTAAGCAAACAAAATGTCCCTTTGAATGAATGTTTCTTTTAAAACACCTTTGTAGTCTTTGCAGCTATAGCTGTGAAATGGCTACTGTCAAATTCAAAGTGTAACAAGTTTGATGACTTCTTGTCAAGTATCACATACACATTCAATTTAGTTGATAGATTTTTAATTGACAATTTATACTTGCTTCAACCTTGCATGCTTAGAGAATTACTTGTTGATTTTGTGTCTTCTAAGGTATCTTCAAAATAATAAAATCAGAGCTGTATCTGAACGTGCTTTCAAAGGTTTATACAACTTGACAAAACTGTAAGTATTGCTTTTCAAATATCAAAGTAAAAACCAGCAGGAAGAGCTCTGAAAGCCACTATGGATGTCCCTCTCTTATTTGATTCCATGTTAGGAGGTTGCAAAATGGTCCAAAACTTTAGCTCAACAATGGAGTTGAGAAAGTAAAGATAGATTAGAAGCTATCTGTGCAAGTTTATCTGACAGGACAATACTTTGAAATACCACATGCTTCATTCCTAACCCCAAATCCTCAGAACAGAGGAAGGAGACAGAGAATGAAAAAGGTGTAAAGTAAAAGCAAAAGCTTGTGATGAACAAAAACTTTTTAACATAGTACTTTGGTTTACAGAAGCAAACTAAAGTAACAGATACTAGTAATGAAAATAATGCTTTTCTTTTCTTTATTTTGCAGCAGCTTTTTGTAAGGTGCTTCTAACTTTAAAGGAAAATGCTCAGTGAAAGAGACAGCACATAAATTACATTGTTCAATTCCATTTTTCGTTTCTGCAGAGTTTTTAAAAGGAAAATTTTGAACCTTTGTACCTCTTATTTTTCCATCATATGAGTGTGATTATCTGTTATTACAGCTGCTGTTATTACCTTCCCAGACCATTTGTAGCACCTTTCTCCGTTCCCTTCTCAACCTTTCGTTTTCCATGATTTTGGTATCTACGTTTATGACTAATGTCCTTAGCAAAGACTTAATGATTCCACAAAAGGAAACTGGGAAGGGCCTAAAACATCATGCAATGAAAATATTGAGCTTGCTATGTTTTCTTATAGATAATAATATTCTTCATAGTTCTACATAATTGCTCTGAAAGTCCTCACTAGAGAGAGCCCTGCCTTGCTCTCAAAAAAATGGCATGAACATTACCATAATAAAAAAAGATAATTATGAAAAATGTTAACTTTATTCCAATAAAATATCAAGGAAAAAAATCTTAAAACTCATTTTCATGCATCTGATGCTCCTTAATCATTCTATTAATTTATCTTTGGTTGGCCTTCTTTTAGATACCTGAGTAACAACAAGATAACCAGTTTGAAGCCTGGTGTCTTTGAGGATCTCCACAGACTTGAATGGCTGTATGTTGTTCTCTTATTTGTATGTTTATTTTCTAAAGGAGTAATTAAAGCAAGACAAAAGGAATATTTAGACTGCTCTAATTTTCTGTGCATAGCAATACTTTATACTAAATAATAACTATGAAATTCTTGATACACTGTGGAAGGTAAAAATCCAATTGATTTTGATGAGAGATGAAACTAGTTCTTGGGCCATAATGGCTCCACTGACTGATGATGTTTACTGTACTAAATAGCATAATTATTTACAAATTAATACATGGAATAACTCAGAAAATATATAACCATAAAAGGATCATTTGGGGGACAGATCTTTCCCTGTAAATATTGCTTGAAATGTCCCAGATAAAATTACTGTCATGATCTGAAATACTGGCTTATTACTGATTTTCAGGCAGATTAAAATTAAATACTATTTTAACTCAGTAAAATTATTAAAAATAAGCAAATAATAACATGCTTATCATTTTTCTGATAGGTTGCTGTGGAACAGTGTTACGTTTTACTGGTTTGTTTTCATAGAGAACTCATTCAAACCATCTCAATGAACGAATTTTAAAGACTTACTAGAAAATACTTTCTTTAAGTTGCAAGTAATTAATTTTTCTAACTTTGGGCTTTTCTTAAATTAAATCCTTCTGAAAAGAAATCCATTCAACAAATATCCTGATCTGCTAAGGAGCAATGCATTAATTTTTTAAGTTGTTCGAATGGACATTTGAAGAAACTCACTTCAAAGTATGTTACTTTATATCATCTTTTAAAGACTGGAGTCAGTTATCAACCTGATACATGCTTTGCTGTAATTCACAGGATAATTGAAAATAATAGGATAAATCGAATCTCTCCATTAACATTTTATGGACTCAAATCGCTTATTCTCCTGTAAGTATGGAATAAGAACCAAAAGTGTTATTAAAAAGGACATAACAGAAAGGACCTTTTTTATAACTGTGCTTGCTCACCATGTGTTAAAGGGTGAGAGAGTTCTGCTAACCACCCTTTGACCCTCCGCTGAGGGTGATGGGTGGGAAAAATGGTAAAAAGACAAAGTCAGTGACAGGGTAAGAAGGTGGAAGGTGCTGCAATGGATGCCGGTTGTGATCCAGAGCTGAGGTGGAGGATGCAAGGGGCCCATCACCCCTGCCCCCTGGGAGCAGCCTGGCCTCCCTTCTGAGACCCTGTCTGCAGCCTGCCACAACCCTCTCCTGCCCCAAAGAGAAGGGACCTTCTTCTCCTGCAGCTCACAGGGAAACCTTCTTCCATATTGCCTTCCCCATCACCCACAGAAGTTACACGTTATAAAATAGTCAAAATGTTTGTATTGATTTGTTGTGTTTTATCTAAATAGCAGAGAAGTGAACATCTTTCCTTTACCTGATAATTGACAAGTTAAGGATAAAATACTGCTCTGCAAAATGCCATGGGGAAAATACATGGAATTTTAAGAAAATAATAATATCTTCAAGACTATGAGAAACAAATCAATCTTTGACTGCCTTTTTTTTTTTCTTTTCACAAGTACAAACACAAGATACATGAATATTTCCTATAATGTAATTTTTGGCAAATATAGCCAACTATACTATTTCTCTCTCTCTCTTTTTTTTTTTTTTTTTCAGAGAGATGATGAATAATTCTCTTGCTCGGTTACCTGATAAACCTCTGTGCCAATATATGCCCAGACTGAACTGGCTGTAAGTCTACTTTATTTCACTAGAAAAATATAATTTTGTGGTCTTTGTACAACACTTTTAAGCCACTCCTTCTACTGGGGTGCTGGATCTGACAGAGTGCCTGCTGGGTCACTGCAGGACTGATGACCTGAAGTCATCAATTAAGTGTGCAAAAACATTATATGCCTTCTTCCAACTCTCCTCCGTGCAGTCATGAAGTTCTGGTAGTATTTTTCTTTAATTATCTTAGAATAGCTGCCTGGATTTATTTTCAGTGATTGATGTTTTGTTTTTATATCCCAGGGACTTTGAAGGAAACCATATCCATCATGTAAGAAATGTCACTTTCATCTCCTGCAACACTCTAACTGTACTGTAAGTAATAGGATATTCTAAGTAGCCAGAGAGAGATATGTTTGTGCTGAGCAGTCAAGTGATTCATTATAGCTAATAGTAAAAGTTTCCTGAGTATCATGGTCATTCAGATCTCAAGGAGATGAAACTAAAATGCTTGAGTTTAAATGAGTGTCATACAGAATAACCACCGTTTATATTTACAACAAAGTTCAGTGTTGATCTATGCAACTAAATTTCACTGAAGAGATTTTGACTGATGCTAAGATTTAGAAACTTTCATTGTAACTTTTTACTTGGAAAAGGAGGCAAAAATCTTACAATAAGAAGCAGTAGTCATACAAAATACAATTTGTTTCTTCATTTCAAGGAGTTTAATTGTCTGGTGGGTTGGCTGGCTTATCAATTTGAGAATTTTCCCCAAAGTTTCTTCAGTGACAATGTAATCATCTTCAGAAAATCCATTCCACTTTTGACAGATTAGTAGGCTCCACGGTACCTGTCATTTTCAATTTTTATCTGCTGTGCAGTACCCACATTCTTGCCTTTCTCTTTGCCTTTAAAATTCAGATTGTTCAGTTAAGAAGCAAGCTCGGTGGTAAATGAAATCCAGGTGAAAGAGAAATTGCACAGCCATGTGTCCGTGTCTGAGGTGTGGTTAGGCCACAAGCCTTCCAGCCCGCTTACTCTTCCTCCTGCCCTCAGACAATTTTTATCAGCCTCTTATGGGGATATACATATATATGCACCAGCACATGCACGTATAGGCAACAAAAGTTACATATCAAAAGGTGAAATGGTAGGCTTCTAGATCTAATTAGCTTGCTAACCAAATTGGAGTAATATTTGAAGATGCAGAGAGGAGAGACTTTTTAAAGTTTATGAAGTTTTCTCCAAAACCGAATAGATGTCATGAAGCAGCAACCTAAGTTTGTTTTATCCTTTCAGGGTGATGAGACGAAATAAAATCAGCTCTTTAAGTGGAAACAGTTTTTCTTCTCTCCAAATGTTAGATGAATTGTAAGTAGATTTCTTCTTACTTGTACAAGAAGTCACAAAGTTTTATAATTTATATTGCAAATCATAAACTCTATTATCATAAATTCTGTTTCCCTTGATATGCTGAGGTTTTCCCTACATATTTAAAGGGGAAGAAATAGTCAATAAAATACATACTCTGTATCAATAATATTGGAGACAAGATAGTCTTGTTCCCCAAACTGAATAATATTAGTTAATATTACATCATCACAGTTTAGGATATGTGTGCCTTCAGTGTCTTTTAGATCAGTTTGTCAGTTTCAGTCAGACTGAGACCTTTACTCCTCTATGCACAGTTATTGGATTTATGTTTAGTGAAAATAAGGAGCAAAGTAGAGAGAAGAACAAAGAGAAAGATGTACTGGTTAGCCCATGTAAAAGAATTCCCATCATGAAACAATATGTTTGATTTATTTCCAAGCTCCTGCAACCGAAGTTAAGGCTATTTTACTTTCTTTTTGATGTAAATAAAATAATAATAAATTATGTGTCTCATGGCATATCTGAACCAGCTAGACAAAGAGAGATCTGATAGATATAGCTTCCCACCTTGTTTTAACAATATTATTTTATAGTCCAAGTTTCTGATAACCTACAGAATAAATAATATCTGACTTGGCAAATGGAATAAAATTGTGTGGTTTAAGATTGCAAAACTGTTTTGTAAAATTACTGAGCCCCGTAAGAACTTACTGTATGCTACCTGTGGCTGTTTTTGCAGAGATTTGGCTATCAACAAGATTGAATCACTTCCTCCATATGTATTTAAGGACCTAAAGGAGCTTTCACAACTGTAAGGATTCTTTACTATTATTATTAACCATATATTACTAATTTGATATGCCGCTTTCAGTTATGAATGCTGAGAAAGAAAAGAGCACCTTTCTTTGTATGCATCATTTAATCTCTCTCTCTAAAAAATATATATCCCAAAAGTAATTGTATGTAACATTTTCCCTGGAATAGTTCTGTGAAAGATGTGTATTTTCATGTCCCAAAAGATGGCAGTTCAAATTCTACCTTTTTCTATAGATCTTGTTAGTATATACAAAATGAGCTATACTAGCTATATCATGAGAAATTAATAATGTTTAATGTGATATCAGGATCTGGTTCTAAAAATAGATCATAAACATGTAAGTACATCATACAGATGCCTTGTTTGCAACTGTTTTTTCCCTGTGAAAGAGTTCCAAAAAAGCATAAGGTATTATAAAATGAGGAAGACAGTTTCTCTTTTTCCCCTGACGCATATACAAGCAAATTCTCAAATGCTGCTGCCGGAAAGTTCCCAGGTTTCTCGCATGATCTGAAAGAGGCGCTAGCCACAAAATGGAAGACCTCTCTGAAAGAAAGGAAGTAGTATGCGGAATAATTTAATTTGTGCCTTTCCGTCGTCCCTGGGATTCATCACAACACACTGGGGCAACTAAGTGTGTACAGCTGAATTTATTGAATTTGCGTGTTTGGTTACAATATCAAAATGAAACATAAGGAAAAGTATAAAGGAGTATAAAAGTATAAAGAGAAGAAAAAGGGGACATACCTAGAGACACTCTTGCATAGAGTGATAGCAGCTAATGCTAACATCTATTTTTACCTTCTACTGCCTCCGTCTCTTGAACTCACAGGGAAGATTATGAAAAACAGATTTTAGCAACTAAAATCAATTGGAGTTTATTTGTAATGTATTTCTAAATGTGTGCAGTTCAGCTCAGTTCTATCACTTGAAAGACAAGTACTGGAAGTCTATATATTTCTATAGTCAAAACCTGTAAGCATCAGGTTGGGGAGGCAGGTGTGTATGTATGTCACAATAGCATGCCTATGAAGCCTCTGACTATTCTTCCCACTGGCTTAACAAGCAGAATAATGCTAAATGAATGGAACAAGTCCTTCCTATAGGACTAGAAAAGCAAATGACTTGTGTAGTTTGACTTTATTTTTACAGCAAGGTGTAAGGAAGATGTACAAAATCACTTATGTCTGTTTTGTATTTACAGGAACCTTTCTTACAATCCCATCAAGAAAATACAAATAGACCAGTTTGATTTTTTAATTAAACTCAAATCCCTGTAAGTATCAAGTTTTTATATTTGAGCTGTATTTTCTTTGTGATTATGCACATCTACTTCAGAAGGACATGTTCTAGTATATGTTTTTAAAGAAATTGCCCTTGAAATGATTTATAGTTATGTTGATGAACCTCAACAATCTGAGCCTGGAAAAAAAATACCAGAAATACTCAAATTTTCTTTCCC
>WEIS01015442.1:6770-18443 GCA_013389965.1 Todus mexicanus | reverse complement strand
TGCTGGGTAGGGTTGAGGGTTGGACTCGATGATCCCAAGAGGCTTTTCCAACCTCAAAGATTCTGTGATTCTGTGATTTAATCAGGAGGGAAGCTCAGGAGGCTCCTGTGGGCAGCTGAAATGAACGAGCTGAGCTTTGCTGAGGAGTTTAAAGGCGCTACTACTGTTTCTTTACCTTGAAGGGTTGGACTAAGTGATCCCCGAGGTCCCTTTCAACCTGGTGTGCTGTGATACTGTGATGGGTTAGTGTAAAAGCCGTCTGGATGTGGTGCTCAAGGGTAGGGTGTAGCAGCGGCCCTGGTGGGGTTAGGTAACGGGTGGACTTGGTGGTGTTAAAGGTCTTTTCCGGCCGTTGCGATTCTGTAGCTGGGATGTGTTGCCAAGGAGCGATTCTGCTCATTGAACTCTGCAGGCAGTGGCTTAGCAGGGCACGGACATCAGCTGAAGCCACTTCTGAGAAGCTTTGAGATGGGGAACCCCAGATGCCCTCGAGTACTCACGAGTCTCGCTCGCTCTGTTCTGCTGGCAGTGAAAAGGGCACCTGCCGCAATTCCCAGGGTGGTTTATTCCCAACCCTGGTCTGGGAAACTGGGAGTCAAAGCTCCTGGGCACGGGATTCCTTTAGAGTGTCTGTGGAACTCAGGTCTGTGTTTGCTGGTGGCGCTGAAAAGGGGCAGTACTTGGTAGAGAAACTCAGTGAGAAGTTGAAGGATGACGGCAACAGAAATTTTCAAGCTTTTCGAAGTGGAGGAAGCGCTCCACGGTGTTTTCCAAGGAGCTGCCACAGGACCCGAGTTGTTCAGTCGCTGCCTGTTAATCTTGTTAATGCAAAACGTGCTGATGCTTCCCGCAGAGCTGCTGATAGAAACACAGACCGGTTGTTAACGTGAAGAGCCAGTTGTTAATGTGAAGAGCGGGTGAGATGACATTGTGAGGAACTGATTAAAGTCACAATGAACTTGAGTGATGTGAAGTAAAAGGTGTCGGAGTTTGTGAGAGGTTATGAAATCCTTCAGTTCGGAGGAGAAGTTGGCACTGGGTGTCTAGCGGCTGACAGCTGGGTCACCAGCTGGCTCGTGCAGGGAAGGGTAGGAGTCCTCAAGGGATTTATCAGCAGAGACAGAGGGAATACTGGAGCTCTCCCCTGGTATCTTTTTGGGATGCTACCATCACTGTGATGTTCAGGAAGGGTGGCTTTGAGCTGTGACGTGCGTGAGTTGAGTTGCTGAGAAATATGTCAGGACAAGAGTTTGTCTTAGTCAGGGTGACTGGCAGAGCTCTGATTGTTCTGCTTGGCAGAGAGGGCCTGACTGACATGCAGGTGTGTGTGAAGAGGTGAAAGGAGGGAGAATAAAAGCTGTCAAGCTGCTTCTTGCCTACTAAACCAGACCATCATATGCGTTTCTGATGAAATTTGAAGATCCTGTGAGAAACAACTCGGTTCTACATTAGTAGCACCAGTCGGGTATCATGGAGAAGGGCCCTTCCTCGAACTCCTTACGCCTATTTAGAGACACCCTCTTTGCTTTCTTTAGTCTCATTTTTGTGACCAGGGCAGAGTCCTGTCCTTCTGATGTGTCGGGGCTCGCAGATACACTGGATCCGTGGCGCGTTTCTCTCCTGTCGGGCAAGGACTGCGGTATAAAATACTTCCCGCTGCTGCCATGGAGTCGCAGCTCTGTTGTGAGGAGCTCTCGGCTGTTTAACAAAACGTGGCAATAACGAGCAGAATCGAAAGGAGGAAGTGAGGAAAACCTTGTTTTTACCCGAAACAGCAGCTGGGGATCCGTGCTACGTGGCACATGCTGTGCTGGCTGGAGGGTTGCCTCCCTGTCCTCATTCACCAGTGGCTCTGTGTCCTATCCACATCTTTTTTGGGCAGGACATAACTCTTTCTCTAATATAAACCTAGTTCCTAGAGTATCTTAACTTTCAGAAGGTTCTGTGTGGAGAGAGCTTACTTTGCTCATCATCTGCTCAGCTCAAGCAGGTGAATGTTGTCCCCCTTGGTCTGGGCGATGGGAAGAGCAGGCTGGCCACACGTGGTGCTTTGATGGTTAAAGAGCTCGGGAGGTTCATGTCACCCAGCTTTATCATGGCCTTACACAAACAGGAACCTGCGTTTTCCTTCCGTGTTCCGGCTTCCTTGAAGCTGGGGCTGAACTTACATCTGTCTCTGGATATTGTGGCGATCCACAGGTGCACCTATAGAAAACTGGCGTCAGGGAACTCCTGCGCACGGCGTGTGCTGCTGAGTCAAACACCGAGAGGTCGGACTCCCCGGTCAAATAAATATCAAACCAGACTTCATTGTCCTGCCAGTTGTGTTGACGTTTAAGCTGGACTTACCTCTGAAACTGATAGTTTAAACTGTGTGCTAGAGCTCGAGAGTTTGCAGGCTGCTGCTGCTCCGAGAGATCACCCAGAAGGCTGATGTTGGGGGCAGAAGAGTCGTGTGAGCGCGTAGATCAGTAAAACAGACCAAAATACGTCTTTGTGGGTTTCCCTGTTTTAACAGACTTGTTAAAAAATGCCCCATTACGTGTCAGCAGGATGGGTGACTTGGACCTTTAAGTCCTCTGTTCTCTATCTGGTTCATGTGACTGTCGATCTAACCTGTGAACTTGCCTTTCTCTTCCCCAGCCCTCTTCTGAAGCAACACTTGGGCAAAATATCTTTGTGTTTTTTTGTGTAAAAGGTCATGGGAAACTCCTCCGAATTCCAGAAGGCAGTGAAGCTGGTGATTGATACGGTTTCATTTGATAAAGACTCGACCGTCCAGGTTTTTGAGGCCACAATCAGGTACGTCGCTCTAAGGTTCTGCCTCTAAACCAGTAACGAGCTGGAAGAACTGGTGTGTGTAAGGGAGAACTGTAGTAAAATCATTGGTAAGGAAGCTTTGGGGGGTTTATTCCGTAACCGGTCCTCGAGTAAGCTGATTTTTAACCTTTCCTAATTAAAACCCTTTTAATGAGTCACATGTGGCTTGAAGCAGTGGTACAGGGTAGTCTCTGGCTGGCAGATTGCTACTTTCCTGTGACTGCTCTTGCAGCAGCGACTCGGATCTTTGCACAGCAAACAACCCTGCTGAGCAGTTCTCCCTGTTGCGGACTTTCTCTGGACTTTCTGCCTGCTTTCGCTTTCGCTTTAGCTGAAGAACCGACCCGTCTGTTTTGGAGACGAGTTTAAGATACTGTCTGATTTTTAAATGGTTTCATTTTCTGAAATCTCTTACGCAGTGTTTATTCAGTTGCTGCTTGACTTAACAAGGCTTTTTTCTTTCTGAACGTTGAGCTCATGCAACAACTGCGCTGCCGTTTGCAGGGGCGAGGAGCTCTTGCCTCAAAACTGGGCTCACCGTGTTGTACGGAGCTACTGAGTTAGGTAAACTTGGCAGAACTGGGTTTGGGGATTGCTGTGGGTGACAGGCAGCGTCACTTCTGGGTGTTTTCACTGCTGGCGGGGGAAGAAGCAGATCTTCTGTAGTGTCTGTTGAGCGCACAGGGTAGTGCTTCTGTTACACGTGATCCTGGCAAGGGTGTAGCTGAAGAACTAGGCTCAGATCAGGCCTGAAAACTAAAGCTGTTTCCCTTTTCCCACAGGGTTTTGGGGAGCCTGCTGTCTGCTCACATCATAATTACAGACACCAAGCAGCCTTTTGGGGACATGACCATAAAGGATTACGACAACGAGCTGTTGCACATGGCTCATGACCTCGCAGTGAGACTCCTGCCAGCCTTCGAGAACACCAAAACTGGGATTCCCTACCCGCGGGTAAGTGGGCACACTGGCACGGCACGCAGAGAATCTGCGAGTCGTAATTTACCTGAGCTGCAACTCGGATTCTGTGCTCCGTGTGCTCCTTTCTGTGTGCACTTGGGCTATTGAACAGCTCTAAGTTACGTTAACGTGGTGTGAGGGGAATCTGCGCTGAGTTACGGTGACGTGGGCGATATATAAGTTGCTGCTTATGTCTAGTAAGTGTTTTCTTTTGACTGTTTGTTTTTTTCTCTCTCTGGGTATATATTGTTCCGTACGGGTCAGTAGTCATTTGTTTCCATGCTGTTGGGCTGGAACGTGCTCTGCCCAGCGCTTTCTTCCTATATATCATGCAGCAACAAGCAATGCTGTCATTAAGAAGGTTAACGGGAAATACTGCAAAGGCAAATTGATCGTGGAAAGTGACTTGATTGGTGCCTTCGTGCCAAGATAATTGTGATAAAATAAAACGCATCTAAAATATTGGGCAAACTGAGCTTGAATTTGTAATTTTCTTGAGTACTGCTCAGTGAGTACTCACGAATACCGTGGTGTTTGTGAGGACTGTGTCTTCAGATGCTGTTCACCAGGAGAAGCGTTGTCAGGTCTAGTGGAATGACTCCAAACAGTAGTTTTAACTAATTAGCACTTGCCTGACTGCTTCTAATTTCTGGGCTGAGCAGCCCTGCTTTTCCTCCAGACCCGTCAGGCTGTAGAAACACCAACATTCGCTTCTGTTCAGAGCCTGGTAAAGCGGTTGAGGGTGGTGGAACTTCCCATCAGCGTTTTGTTCTGGGGGGAAGTTGAGGAGCAATCACTGAGGCAGCTCTTGGCGTCGGCAGCGCTGAATGAGGGGCAGAACCTGAATGTTTGGTAGAAATGATGAAAAGGTGGGCTGAAATTTGGAAGGATTTGCAAGTGTAAGAGGAGCAAAAGGAGGACTGCTTTACATCAAGCCTGATCTTCGAAAACTGGGAGATGAATTTCAGGAGTTCTTTGGGAAGGATTTCTGGCCAAGCGGCCGTATGCTACCTTTCTAACTAGATACACGTTGCACGCTACGTATTGCTAAAACTGCTGAAAAGGCTCTGTAATAAACACAAGGCTGCAGATGAGCACAGCTGCCCGAGGTGCCGGGGCTGCCTTCTTGCCCTCAGCACATGCTCTGCCTGCTCCACAGGTCAATCTGAAGAAGGGGGTCCCTCCAGACAGCTATAATGAAACTTGTACAGCAGGAGCCGGTTCCTTGCTGGTGGAGTTCGGTATCCTGAGCAGGCTGCTCGGCGATTCCACGTTTGAGTGGGTGGCCAGGAGAGCCGTCAAAGCGCTCTGGAGTCTCAGGAGCAATAACACTGGACTGCCAGGTAACCTCCTCCGAAGCGATGCTGGGCGGGCTGGATCCAGGTTTAACCTCCCAGTCTCCTATACCACAACGCCTCGTGCTGCTGGTTCCTTTCATGTCTCATAAACCTTGTTGATCTGCTTCCTTTGTAGCTGTTAAGTCCTCGTGGTTTGTGTTGAGCAAATGGTGCTATGTAATTTCATAACAAAAATGGAATATTTGAGTAACTGTTCAGGGAGCAGGGTTCCAAAGGCTAATTTTTCATGAAAAGTGGGAAATGAAACTGAAGTTCTGAAGAAATGAAGCTGGGGAAGGGTCTAGAGCACAAGTCTTATGAGAAGCAGCTGAGGGACCTGGGAGTGTTGAGCCTGGAGCAAAGGAGGCTCAGGGCAGGAGCTTGGAGCCAGGGCGGGTCGGGCTCTGCTGCCAAGGAACAAGCGCCAGGACAAGAGGAACCAGCCTCAAGTTGCCCCAGCCAGGGGAGGTTTAGGATGGAGCTGAGGAACAATTTCTTGGGCACTGTCAAGGGTTCCCCAGGCTGCCCAGGGCAGGGGTGGAGTCCCCCTGGTCCCTGGAGGGGTTTCCAAGCCGCGGATGTGTGGTGCTGAGGGACATGGGGCAGTAGTGCCCTGGCAGGGCTGGGGGAATGGTTGGGCTTGATGAGCTTAAAGGTCTCTTCCAGCCAAAATGATTCTGTGATTCTTGCATTGGTATCCCCATTAATATAATTCAGAAAGTACTTCAAGCGACTGCCCGTATGCACTAGTTCCTTGGATGAATGCACTGCAACACTTGATTTTGATAGTCATCTTTGATCGTTCCTCCTTAAGACTTGTTGAAGATGTAATAGCTCTCCATTCCGGTTCTTGATTCTTTTTCTCTCCTGTACTGGGCAACTTTAGACTAAACGTTTTCTCTGTTCTGAAAGGGAATGTTGTGAACATTCAGACTGGCCATTGGGTCGGAAAGCAAAGTGGCTTGGGAGCAGGGTCAGATTCATTCTACGAATACCTTCTGAAGTCTTACATCCTCTTCGGAGAGAAGGAGGACTTGGAGATGTTCAACGATGCTTATCGGAACATTCAGAACCACTTAAGACGAGGGTACGTTATTGCGCATGAGTATGAGCTCCTTGAGCAGCGAGCACTCCAGCGGGACGGGACTGATCGTCTGGGGGTTGGTGTCACGCTCTAGAAAATCCATGCTCCTTTTTTTTTCTTTGAAAATCGGAATTTTATTTCTGTGGTAGTCACGGTGGAAGTAAATTCTCATGTTCCCTTCACTCCTTAGTCAGCTGATCTGCGTAGCAGCAGTGGTGGGAAGCAGCTGAACTGGTTACCGTCCCAATTAGTCAATGCAAGACTGAGAGAAGGCTGTAGAACTGCAAAGGAAATGTATTAAACTGACTCATTCAGTACTTGATAAGGCTGCACCTTACTTAGCTTGGCTTCTTGGTAGAGATTCTGCTGATGTAACGTCAGGATGCGATGCACTTACCTTTATGAACTGTTTTGTCTGAGAGCACGGCTGATGTTTTGGTTCAAGCCCAGCACAACAAACATGTGGCCTGTTCTCTTTGCTGGTGGCAGTGCTGTGAAATGAGGCATATGTTGAGTTCTCCTAAACTGGTGAATATTGACACGTGCTTATTGTTAACTCGGCAGTCGAGAAGCTTGCAATGAAGGTGAAGGTGACCCTCCGCTCTACGTTAACGTGAACATGTTCACCGGGCAGCTGATGAACACGTGGATTGACTCCTTGCAAGCTTTTTTTCCTGGACTACAGGTAAACTTTTGTTCTGTTAAAGAGCGAGTGACGCAGCAGAGAGGTGTTGGAATGGCTCATTCTGATCCCAGGCTGTGGCCGAGTCAGAGCATCTCTTCTGAGATGAGCTTCAACCTGCGGGTTTGCATCTGGCTGCGCTGATAAGAGACTCTCGGGGCAATTCAGCTTCTGCATCAGCAGAACAATATTGGAGGAAGGCCTGGCCTGCTCTCCGCTAGATTGGAGATATATTGAACTTCCCAGCATTTATATACCTGAGGTTGAGCTCCACAAAAGCTTTTCATGTGAACGAATTAATACATGAGCTTTTGAAAGTTTTTTTGGGGGGTTGTTCTTTTCTTATCTCTCCTTATGAGAGGAGTATTTTTATTACATGGCATGTTTTTTTCCGGAGCAGAAAGCAATTTGCTGCCTTGCGGTGCTAAGCGTGGGTGTTTCTGGCCATTGTTTCGCCCAGGTATTGATCGGGGATGTGGAAGATGCCATTTGTCTCCATGCTTTTTATTACGCCATATGGAAACGATACGGAGCGCTCCCAGAGAGGTACAACTGGCAGCTGCAAGCACCCGATGTTCCCTTTTACCCACTGAGACCAGAGTTGGTGGAATCCACGTATCTTCTTTACCAGGTACTGGAGACTTTTCTCAGCTTACACGCTCACGCTTTGGCAAAAACAGTTTTGTTCAGAAAGTTACTTGTTCTACCCCTAACCTGCGAAACTTGGTGCCTCTGGATCTGCCTGTTCTTGTACCACCGTCTCTGTTCAGGCAGCAGATTGTAACGCAGTGTGGTTGCTATGTCGTTTGCTTAAAAAATAGCCTTTTTTATGAGACCAAAAATGAGGCTAAACAACCTTTTCAAAAAATAACTGGCACATTTTTACAAGCTAGAGACTTGTGACTTCGTAATAGAAATAGTTGGCTGTAACAGCCTCCCTTGCTCTATTGTCTGGGCACAATCTGCAACTGGCAGAAGATACAGTAAACTCGAATAATTTTCTGGCTGCAGGAAAGCTATCGGAGTTTGAATTTACTGCCGTTTTTATTAGGATTTGCACTAAAGCAAATGTGAAAAGCTTGCACGGAGTAATCTAAGTCATGTTGCTGTAAAGATAAGTTTACCGTAATACATGAGAAATGGATATTACCAGGGCATTGTTATGTGTTATTTTTACAGGATTTCAAAATTGCTGAGTCTAACTCTTGTCTCTCTTCCTTATTTAGGCCACAAAGAACCCATTTTACCTTCATGTGGGAATGGATATTCTGCAGAGTTTGGAAAAATATACAAAAGCAAAGTGAGTTTTCAATGTTCTTTGTCTTCTCTCACTGCTATATTACATAAATGTTATTATAGAAATACCGTATAGAATCGAATCTGCCAGAAAACCCAGCCCTCCATGAAAGCCCCAAGTGATGATTTATTTATTGAGCAATTCTTTCTTCCTCATCTGAAAATGAAATTACAGTCCAGTGACCACTTGATGAGTTCAGAATTTTATAACTGTCTTCCAGAATGGGTTGATAATGATCAGTTGCTAAAAACCTGGTAAAATGAGTAATTGGTTTGTTGTTGGTTTTTTTCCTATGAATCCTTCAAGAATATTTCTATCCTCATGGGGCCATGGTGTTTAACTCCACAGGAGGGGAGACCTCTAAGCTAGATGCTGTCGTGTATCAGCTTTCACTGGAGTGGTCTGAGGGTGAGGAATTTCTAGGGACTGCTCTCGGGTCAGTGCACGGCAGCTAAACCCAAACTCATCTTAACTCTTGCAGGTGTGGCTACGCCACGTTGCACCACGTGGTAGAGAAGACAAAGGAAGATCGAATGGAGAGCTTTTTTCTCAGCGAAACTTGTAAATATTTGTACCTGGTATGTAGATGTTCCTCGTTTTAATGATACTCACCTGCATGCTCTGTGCACAACCATGGCGCAGCAAGGGGGCAGGGCATGGTTGATCAAACTGTGCTGGGCTCTGGGGAGCACAGGGGTTTAGGTATCGGAGTGGATCAGAGGATGAGCTGCTCATCTTTCTTTGACCCTAAGTCTGATCTCAGAGGTTTGGGCAGCTGCTGGCTGGAGAGCTGGCAGCTCTTTTGAGGGGGAGCTCGAAAGGAGAATCCCAGAGTCCCAGCATGGTGGGGGTTGGCAGGGCCCTCTGGAGCTGCTCTGGTGCCACCCCCCTGCTCCAGCAGGGTCCCCCCGAGCAGGGGGCCCAGCATCGCAGTGTCCAGGCGCCGCTGGAATCTCTGCACACAAGGAGACTCCACAACCTCTCTGGGCAGCCTGGGCCAGGCTCCAACACCCTCCCCCCAAACAAGTTGCTCCTCCTGGGTTCCAGTTGGTGCCACTTGTCCAGGTGCTGGGCACCACTGACAAGAGTCTGACCCCATCCTCTTGACTCCCACCCTTTAGCTCTTGACCAGATCCCCTCTCAGTTGTCTCTTCTCCAGACGAAACAGCCCCAGGGCTCTTGGCCTTTCCTGAGCAAGCAAGACTGAAGGAAGCTACTGCTCAGCTCTGAGCTAAATTACTGCCTCTCAGCAGCCTCCAGTTTCTCCCTGTCAGGCTTTGGCAGTCACAGGGGAAGGCATTTGTGCCAGCACTGCTTAAGCTACTGCTCTCAATCTCCTTTAGTGCACAAAACCAAATAAATCCGTGACTGAATGGAGCAGCAGATGCCAGCCTGGAAATGCTGGGATAGTGCAGCTTGGAAAAATAAGGGCAGTTTAAGTTGTGTGAGAAGTTTTTCTCTTGCTCTCCCCTTTTAACCGTTAAGATAAATCACTTGCATTCAAACTATTTATTTCCGTTTGCTCTGATGGTAGTTGCCCGTTTAGGATGCTTTTTGTGTGATCCTTCAAATGCGTGAGTCCGTGCGTTTCAGCTTAGCGGTGCTGAGACGTGAGGAGCGTTGCACACGTACTCTAGCTGTCTCTCCTGTCTCTCCTTTAGTTGTTCGATGAGGAGAATCCACTGCATAAATCTGGAAATAAGTACATGTTTACTACTGAGGGACACATCGTGTCTGTGGATGAACGTTTCCGTAACTCGCTGTGGCAAGACATCCTCCCCGGAGAAGAGGACGGCGCAGAAAAAATTAAGCCTAATGAATTCAAGGCAGCCAACGTCAGCTCTAATGTAAGGAAGATGCAGACTGGTCCTGGGGTGTGTGTTGAGCTGGGTCAGGCAGCATGGAAAGAGCCCTTTGGAAGTGTTCCTTCAGAGCTCTGCAGCCTTTTCTTTAGAAATGTCAAATATCTGGGAAGTTCCCTTGTGGAAAGCACTTTGGGTAGTGGAATGAGGGGATTAGGACGATGTGAGAGTGATTATGTGGAAGGTGAAACCTGTCCCCTTTGAAGTAGCTTGCAGTAATTAGATTGTTCTTTGCTAATTTATTTTGAGTTATTTTTCCTTTCCTCTTGTCTTTGCCCTTAAAATTTTCCAGTGTTGCTGTGATGGGGAAAGAGAAGAGCAGAGGGTAATTTAGACACAGCTTTTTTGTGTCCTCAGCGTGGTTTTGAGGCACGTAGAGGTGACCTTTCATAGCTGGGCATTGACTGAGCACAGAGCTGTGGATCCTGCACCTACTCCCAACCAAAATAGATGTGGTTTTAATTCTGGACAATTCCCTAAAACTTCTGGTAGTAGATTGTAGCATGGTTCCTTTCACCCCCCCGCCCCAGTCCTCCAGAAAAAGAGCATTATTTTAAACATTCACAGTTGTCATAGTGAAGGAAATCTCAGTTGAATAACAAGCCGCAGTAGTTTGGCATCCATTTGGAAGCTTGCAGCCTGTGCTGAGGAAACACTTGCTGTTCATTTGTGTGGTTTGTGCTCGAAGTTTGCAAAGAGTGGGGGGAAATTCGGGACAGAAGGTGCTTTTGGGTGCAATTGTCTGTACTGGGAGGAAGACCTGTGGTTACTGCAGCTGAAGCGATGACAAAGGGCGTGGGATTGCCTGGTTCTGTGTTTGCCTTCTTAAAACTGTTCTCATTTTGTTACCAGTGTAACAGAGTTCCCGACGAGAGGAGGTACTTGCTGCCCTTGAAGAGTAACTACATGAGACAGATCGACCGAATGGTGGGCTTGATCTGAACGGTTCTGCAGAGTCTCGTTTATCGTATGTCGGGAGGAGCGTGGGATTTGGCCGCAGACATTCCTCTCCTCCTCAGCTACACGCCTGCATATGCTGAGTCACTTGGGTACCCCCCGTGCTTGTTAGTTTGCAGTTAAGGACGTGAAGGAAGATCAAGTTCTCTTACGAGTTGGGTATCCTGAACTGTGGTAGCTTCACCTGCCACCCGAGTAGAGATTTCTCGTTTTAAGACTTCCTATGGCAAATGGGGTTGCAAATGAAGGCAGAACATAGTTCAAAAACAAAAAGAGGAGGAGAAAATTGGCATGTGCCGCTTAGCTACCTCTTTGTAGCTGTATTACAATTGTCCCTTTAGGAAAGGGTCTAGTATTTAATTTGAACTGATCTTGGGCTTGGGGAAGGAATGGGGAAGTGCAATTTCTTACACCACGTCGAATCATTGTATTATTCTGACTAGCAATACACAACCTTAAGTGCTACTCAGGTAGGAACCCACTGGCAGTGGGTTTTGCTGAAACAAAAATGCTCCATCTGGAATAGTATCTTGAAAAGAGAACTCCTGATCGTATCAAAAGCTCTCAGCCTGGGCCTGATACCCCTCACGTGCACAGCTGTACAGAATTGCAGGGTCACAAGAGCCTGTGGCTACAGACACCAATAATAAAACAAACCAGGTGCCTTTTTTTTT
>WEIS01015436.1:0-14607 GCA_013389965.1 Todus mexicanus | reverse complement strand
GAGAGAGCGTTGTTACACAATGAACACTCAGAAAAATGTTAGCAGTCATTACAGTCATGACCATCTAGTATCTCACAAGATTTGCCAAGGCACTGTACCTTTTGTGCTCAGAACAGCAGGGCTAAAGTTTCCTGAACCATTATCTCCGCACACCAAATCCCAAATAAATTGTCATCCTTTCCTCTTTGAATTTGTTCTGTGGCAGCAACTTGTCTTGGCATGAAATATTAGCCATATGGACACTAGAATGTCTGCTTTGACCTTGACCTTGGAATAAGTGCTGCCAAAACCACGAAGCTAACTCCTGCCTTTCAGTTCCAAGAGCGATGCTCCATGAGAATAGCACAACCCACTCTCCTGGTTGCGCCCAAATGTGTTCTTTTCTTTGGTGAGGTGTTCTGCTAGGAGCATATTGTCTGCGGCTGGCGAGGAGCTGGGAAGCTGTATCCCAGACAATGGCTTGTTTGGCAGAGATATTTAGCTCAGAAATAAAGAAAGGAAGAGCTAATGTTAGCATCAGGCAGGGGAAAATGCATTGCTGGTAGCTGGCTCCCACTACAGTATCCATTCGGTGTTTTCATCTTCTAGACACTGTGCGAAGTAGCAGGAGGCTGCTGGGGGCAAGGTGAGGTGAATTTTGTTGGTTGCAGAGCTCTGCACTGTTCTGGGTCAGAAATGATGGTCAGCGATGCAAGCAGAGCACTTGGCTGGGTAAGAGGAACAGGTACGGCTCCCTGGGTGAGCTGCGTGCGGATCGGTGGGAATGGTGCACGTGATTCCCATTGAACAGAGCTCCTGGCGTTTGCATCTGCCCGACGTGCAGCAGAGCCCTCGCGCCCAAGGTACACCTAATCTGAGATCTTCTTGCGTTTTCCCAAGTCCCCGCCTTCCTTTTGTGCTGGTGCCCGTAACAGCTGTTCCCGAGCAGGGTGGAACTGAACGGCATAGCAATGCTCCCGGAGAAAGCTGGCAAGCCTGGGCAGGGCGGAGGGGCGGGCAGGAAGGCAGGAGGGCACTCCACAGCCTTGGCTGGAAGGTGGGCATTGCCCGGTTTGGAGCCCTGCAGCTTCTACGGACTTGTCTCCCTGATTTGTTCGGACTGTGACATTCTTCACTTTGACCTCGCTGGGTGAGATTCACCCTAGCACAGTACTAGTTCTGCAGTCTGGTGCTGCTCAGCGGGCTGTGCAGAAGGGATTTATTCCATGTGCTTCCTCATGGGCAGAGATCCACGGTACGCTCGACAGCTTCAACATATGGAAACGGTGACGTGTGATTGATGCGGTCCCTGCAGGTCACACCAGCTCATGATGTGTTAGCCCTGCATCCCAGGAAGGCTTATGCCTCTGCAGCTGCCCACGGCCATTGCCTGCACTAGGAATAAATGGAAGAATTGATGTTCCCAGCAGTGGGAATCTGGCACCTCATGAAATGATGTGCACCGCAGCGCGTGGTGGGAGGCAGCTTCCACACAGCCCAACCCCGCGGCGCCCCCGAACACAGAGCAGGTTGCAACCAAACACTGGTGCATGGGTGGGAAGGGCGGTTGTATTAGATTGAGTCAGACCCCTGATAATCACGGGGGGGGGGGTTAAGATGGCTGTCATAGGTGTGTTTTCTTGGTCATTTTTAACATTTGGAGATTTTCCACATCTTATAGTCTAAAATAAGTGGCTGGGTTTTCTGCAGTCACCGTAAAGGACAGCCTGTATAACCCAGGAAGCCTCCTCACCACACATCCCTGCTTGACCTAATTCGGCAAGGGCTAAGCAGCTGCTCTTTCAATAAACAGATTGCTTAATGGCATCCAAGGCTGGAGGCAGCCACATGGAGGATTTTGCAGCCAAAAGAATGAGCGGGCTAAGGTTCCTCATAATGATGTGGCCATTCATCTGGAGGCCTCCTGGGCAAAACTAAAATAAAACCATCCTTTGTTTCTAGCCCTAAAGAGCAGGGTGTTTGGTAGCTTCTACAGGGAAATCACCTGCCTACGGCACGCAAACCCCTCTCCTGAGTCCGTACCGCACGCCGCTCTCTCCCTTTGCCGCAGAGATTCCCTGCAACCGTCCCACTCCCACCTTGCTGCTCCCGTGGCCGCGGGGCCACCACAGCCCCTGCGCATTTTGCTTTCTCTTCCTGTTTTCCCAGAGAAGCCGGCACAGTTGGATGCTAACTCTGCCGTCCTGCTGCGGAACATGGGAGGTTTGCCTTCCTGCCAGCTGCGGTAGCTCTGCTTCTGTTCCCTGCCTGGTGTCTCACCCTCTCTCTCTGTTTTTTCCACCAGGTGTTTTACTGATCTTGGCACTGACAGAAGAGCTGGTGTTTTCTGTTCAGGTACCGTCTCCCACTGCCTCCACCTCTCAGGGCTTCCCGATGGACACTACCACTGTCACAGCCATGGCAACAACACCTCGCCACAAAGGCCGCCCCGCGGCAGAGCCCCTTCCCACGTCTGCTCGCGTCCTTCCCCATCCCGTCAGCCCGGCGGAGGAAGCCCCTTCCACCGGGCAAAAGCAAGTGAGCGACTCTCGCCTCGGCAAAAAGGAAACGTACCATTTGTACAACCAGAGCGCTTTGTACTCGGGACAGACTCGCCCCAAGGGGAAAATATTCCAGGTTTTCAAAGGCAACTTCTCAGAGTCCTCAGAGCCTTACCTAAAGACGACCCTGCACTCTCCCTTCCCCACCCTGAGGAGCCCCTTCACAGAGCACCCGTTTCAGTCCCAGTCCCCAGCGCCCAGCGATCCGAACGGCGCGGGGCTGGCAAGAACTACGCACTCAGACCCTCCTCCCCACCCTAACGCCTCGGGAATCCTTAGGGAAACAGAGCGAGGGGACGGGGCCGAGGTAGTGGTGCAGGAGGCAGATTTTGCCACCACAACTGCTGGGCCATCAGCTGATCCTGAAGCAGTGTCGGTGCCTTTTAAACCCACCCGCTATGGCATATGGGATATGCTGAGCAAAAACAACTCTTGGGTGACCTTGAATCTCAGTACAAATGTCCCTCTGTTTGCTGGCCCCGCATCTGCCACAGCGGCAGAGGGTCACTCAGTTCAGACCAGTTTTGACATCAGCGTCTCCTCGCCGGCAGTGGGAGAGCCCAAGGGAGCCGCTCCAACGCCGCATGGCGCCTTGACTAACGCGACCTTGCTGGGCAGCGCTCTCTCCGCAGCGCCTGCCACGAGGTTAGCCAACTCCATTTCCACGGCTGGCTCCACCGCCACCGGGAACTTCCTGAACAGACTGGTTCCTGCTGGCACCTGGAAGCCTGGGGTGCAAGGGAACATCTCCCACGTCACCGAGGGAGACAAACCGCAGCACAGAGCAACCATCTGCCTCAGCAAGATGGACATTGCCTGGATCATCCTGGCTATCAGCGTACCTATATCTTCATGTTGTAAGTTAATTGCCGCTTTATTTTGCTTTCTCTGTCCTTAAAATTCAGATTTTGCCTCATGATTCAAGGTTTGGGTGGAGAGCTAAGAGAGGCGGGATGGCTAGAGGTGGATGAGAAGCGATCCCTAGACAGAGATCACATTCACTGACCAAAGTGCTTAGCTTCAAAATGCAGGTCTGGGGTGTTCACACTCAAAGCACTCTTGCTCTGTGGCTATTAGAAATCACTTAGTCTTTTGGGGCCCTCTACTAGAGGCTGTAACAGAAGGCTGAACAACTCTAGAAGGCAAAGCAGCTTTACTTCAAGGCATTTAAGCTGGTGACCAAAAACTGTACAAGTCTTTAATCTAGGAACCACTGTATGCTGCCCTGGACTTGGGTTTAGGAAGCCCACTGCTAACCAAAGGATTAATGACAGCTGTAATGACTAATCCCTTAGGAAACACCAGTTTTCCAGCACAATAAAATATTTAATTCCAGGTTGCTGAAGTGGCCAAAAAATAGCCACTTTGAGCTTTGATGCTTTCTGTCCACCCAGGAGCTGAGTCAGCTCCCTGCAGGGTCTGATGAGCACAAGACCTGGAGGAATACACACCTGAAGAGGGAGGGAGCTGTGCTAATCCTTCCGGCAGATGCAGATTATGGGATAGGCTCAGCACAAAAAATACCCTGAGTTGGAGGAAACCCTTGCGGGTCATCAGGTCCAACTCCTGACTCTGCACAGGGCACCCTCGAAGTTAAACCATTTATCTAAGACTATCATCCAAACGGTTCTTGGACACTGCCAGGCTTAGGGTCGTGACCACTTCCCTGGGGAGCTTGCTCCACTGCTTCACCACCGCTCCCTTCAGCTGGTGCTTCAGAAGCACTGTGTGCGATTCCAGACAGAAGTTGTTTGGTATAGTACATTGCCATCTGTCAGACGTGTACCTCTGGGAGCCTCGGTTCTGCTATTGCCAGTAGGGTTAAAACCGTGAGCAAGCTTAACAAAGCTTAAACCCGAACAAGGGACAGTGGAAATAAAGAGAGACCAAAGCAGCAGCGTGCACAGGTGCTTCTGCGAAAGCGGGAGAGGAGGAGCTGGGATGGAGCAAGCCTGCCGTGAGAGGTAATGATAGCTGATGATTTGATGAACAGTGCCTTGTCTACCAGTGAGTAGAGGCAGATGATCACGTGAACTCTTCCAGGTGTTGTATTCAGAAAGCAAGCTGGTCTGGAGAGAAAGCACACAGTATAACCCCGTACAGCACAAGCACAGGAAGCATGGCCGCTGTGTAAACTGGTGTGTGGCTGTGCCTACAGCGTGCCATGTGTGAGCTGGTAACTAATGATGGTTGTTGTTATTATTATTGATAATTCTCATGTAAGGAGTCAATTGGCAGAACTTCTAACCCATCATTCATCAAGCAGTGCTGTTTAACCTTTTCTTCTTCTCCCATGTGCTCTGTGCCTGTCCTGTTGCTTGTATTTGTGAGCTACGGTTTTTAAAAAAGGCAAGTATGATTTTGAGAACGATCTGTACCAGCTCTAATACAACCGAGTGTTTAAATGATTCCAATACTTAAGTCCTGCTTTCAGGGCCGGATTTCTGAGGATGGTCTTCAGAGGGACTCTCCTTACAAAAACTGGGGATCCTCAGATGTATTTCCCAGTTGCAATAGAATGGTAGGCAGCCATGTACAGGGCAACTTGCTGGAGCTGGGTGAAGTGCCTGGGGAATTGCTTTCATCCAAAAGTTACTCTCTTTGAAGTGTGCCCGGTAAGTGCTGTTGTACCGGCAGAGGGGATTCCTGCAGGAGAACAGTAAGTCAGAGCAACCAGCGGCTCCGTTCCTTTCTGGGGTGCAGAGCGAGCGGCGTGGGGTGTGCGAAGGGGACTGTCGCCACCTCCCGGGCACAGGCGCCTGCAGCCGAGGATCTGTCCTCAGGCTCAGGAGAGGTTCTTGCTCCCCGCAGCTGCAGGCTGGCAGCTCTGGGCTCAGGCTGGCACCTAAGCGCGGGAAGCAGCAGGGCTCGTTCAGTATCGCTGTGCTCTGCCCTCTGAGACCCAGCAAGGACTGGCAGGTCCCACTGGCTGTGCCGGTGGCCCCGCTCAGTGACGATGGCTCTGGCCTGAAGAGCTGGGCATCAGGGGCTCGCCTGCTGAAATTAGAGATGGGGTTTAGCCTTCCTCTCCTTACAGCATGTCTTTTCTAAGCGTGCACAGGTTTCCGAGTCCCACTGCAATCCCTTAAAATGCCGGCCTGAGAAGCGGTGCTTTGAATAGGAGTTCGTGAGCTGCATCAGCTGCGTGAACCTGGAGAAATGATTTCACCTTTCAGTACCTCTGGTTCATGGTCTAAATAACGGGGGTAGTGCTGCTAGTGCCATTTGAGGGCTGCAGAAGTGAAGGGTTCTGTACCTTGCATTCCCAGGAAAGCAGAGTCACGTATAACGCTTCCAGCAGAGTTTTCTGCATGCCACAGACTGAGTCGTTTTTGCAGTGTCCTTCAGGCAGCCTTGAACATTTTTGTGCACGTGCATTTGTACATGTGTGGGCGCCGGTCTCTGCAATGCAGAACGAGACACAATATAAACTTGCTTTAAACCCCACCGTCCCAGCCCTTGGGCTCGCAGTGCTTATGCCTCTGTAATTACAGAGTGACACGATAAAAACGTGCAAGAACAGAAACTTGCAAATCAGATGCGCAGAAGTGAATTCATTCAGTCAGTTCTGCTGACACAGGGAAACGCGAGAGGAAGACTGAGCTTCTGAACGCAGGCGTCAGCAGAACTCAAAGAATATATGAAGAATTGCCTTGGACCTAACCCCACTTAGCTCACAGCCCGTTCACTGGGACGCTTTCCAAACTTCTCTCACCCACTTTCTCCATGGCAAAACCTACGAAAGTTTGCTTCCCGGCCTGAAGCGAGAGAGATACCAAGCCCCAAGTCTCATCTCCAGGTGTGAGATCAGGCTGAGCTGGAGAAGAGCCTCCTGGTGCCAGATGTGAGCAGCCACGGGCAGTAACCAAACCCATCGCGATACCTGTATCACAGCTCAGGCTCTGCTGCTATAGACAGCCACAGTAAATGAGGGAAATTGAAAGAAATATGAAAACCCCCACTATTTCAGTCACTGCAGTTTACGTTATGATCTGCAGGCATAAGAAGCAAATCACCATCCTTTGATCTGGGTGTTTTCTGCCTTTTAAGTGCTTGCAGCATTCAGGTCTGTTCACATCGTATTTTACGTGGGAGCTGGAGAGCAGGGAAGGGGGTATCTGCAACCTGGGCAGCTCCAGCAGGTTGGTAAAATGTTTGAGTTGGAAGAAAAGACAGAAGACTCAGGAAACCGTAGGGAGTTGGTATGCTCCCATTACACTGCGCTTATGAGGGTGTATAATCCCGGTGCTTTATGGTTTCTTAAAACGAGATTGGAAGATTAGAAAAGACCCGTGCAAATGATGTAAAAGCTGAGAAATGCACTCGTGTCACCACAGACACAGGCAGAGGCTGAAGCCCACATAGATGGGGGACATTTCAGAAGGCTCCGAGGTCTGTTGGCTCTTGCAGCAGTGGAGAGGACTAATTGTAAGTCCTACTCTACTTTCTGACTTTCTTACCGAGCCTGCAGGCTGGGCAGGGCCATGGCTGGGAGCAAAGCCGCAGCCCTGAGAATGGGCATTTCCCCGGGCAGGAGTCCTGGGGGCCTTCCTGAGGTGCCACAGCCCTGAGGATGGGCATTTCCCCGGGCAGGAGACCTGGGGGCCCTCCTGCGGTGCCTGCCCGTGGGCGCAGCAGCAGGAGTCGTGCTGTCAGGGCCGTCAGCGAGTGAATTACTGGTGAGAGACTGACTGAAGCAATACGAGTCAAAGATAATAGGAAGTTTGATGCTGACCTGCTTTTCTGACACATGCAGGAACAGCACCGGAGATTTTCCCATTAGTTTCAGGAGCAGATTTACAGCATAAGCTCACCTTTGCCTTTGAGTGAGACATGAGCTGCCCGAACGCAAACCCATTAGTTGTGGTGTTGGTTTTTTTCCTTAGTAGCTTATTCTTTTATGTTAAACAGAGCTTTAGCCTTGCACTTTGTATTGCCGTTTTATCTAGTAGATGGGATAAGAAATTAGACCCGCGACGTTGGGTAGCTGCAACGTTTGTCAAAACATACAAAGCAGCTTTGACCTCTCCGCAGTCTTTTCTCTCCCCTGGGCTGTAATTCTAAATAATTCTGGCTGTAGCTGAGAAAAGAATATATTTTTTCTGCTTCATTAATATTTTCACTCTTCTTTTCTACCATGAGGGGTTTAGAAATAATGGAGTGAATTTATGGCAGGGCGCTTCCTATTTCACAGCTGCAAATCAAAGTAAGTGCATGTCCAGCTACCTGTCTGCCTGCATCAATCAGGTAGATGACAAGCACAACCGGTCGGTTAATTCCACAGGTGTAAGATAAGCGCATAGAGCTTACCCTTCACTCCTCCCAACAAACCCTTGTACAGGCCACGGCCTCTGACTGGCCAAAGACCGGTAAGTTCGTCAGAGTGGCTTTGCCTGGCTTTCAGAAAATTGCCAAGATTACCCATCTGAACTGCGACCGAGATGTGTAAACCGAAATCTATGTCATAAACCAGCGCCCAGCCCACATCGTGTTCAGCCTGCGTTATCCTGGCATCTCTGCGCTCAGGGGGTGCCTGGAGAGCTGACACACCGTTGTGCCAGCAGGTTTCACTTGCTGGGCACTTCGTCTCACCTAACTGCTCTGCTTTAAGCTGTAACATTTCAGATCGCAGCAGCGTAAGTGTGCTCTGCAGATAAGAAAAAAGGGCAGACTCAGAAACCACCGCTGCCCAGGCACGTGTGGGAACAGATCACGCTTCTCAGTGGAGCCCACATCCTGACCCAGCTGCTGGCAACAGGCGGGACAAACCCGGCTCTGGGGTTAACAGTCCCCTGGAAGCGTAAGCTCTGTGAGACAGGTGCCACCTCCGCGCTGCCTCGTCCTGCTCAGGAGCCCATCTGTGCCCCTTGCCGGGCATCTCTCGCTGCCTGTTTGCTGACGTGCTCATCGCTGCAGCGCCTGAACACACCAGAAGCAGAAAAGGTCTGCGCGGAGGCCTCCTTGGCAGTCCCCAGGCAGGCCTAGAGGATCCCTAAATCCCTGCTGAGCTATTCCAATGCCAGCAGGTACAGCACCAAAGCTTTTCAGTAGCCAGGCAGCCACAGCTTGAAGATTATAAACTCGTATCAAAAAGTAAGTAAAAACTGTGTCTTCTGCCAAGCCCAGATTCTGACTGAATTGTGTGGGCTTGGTTTGCAGAGAGCTCCATCTGACCGAGTGTGAGCTGTAGGAATGGTGGCCACCAGCCTGCTCCTTCAGCAGTGTAAAAAACAAATCCATGGTACTGATGAGTGCTTATTGAAAGGAAATAACCCCATTTTCTACATGTTTCTATCAACAGCAGTTCTGCTGACAGTCTGCTGCATGAGGAGGAAGAAAAAGACGTCTAACCCAGAAAACAACCTGAGCTATTGGAATAACGCCATTACCATGGACTACTTCAACAGGCATGCTGTAGAGTTACCCAGAGAGATCCAGTCCCTGGAGACTTCAGAGGTACCTCACCTGCAGAGCTAGTGTCTGAAAGCTGTACCTGAAGCTGTGCTGAGAGAAGGGGAGAGGGAGTTGCATTAATAAAGCCTTGAAATCCTTATGCGTATTCAGGGAAAAAGCTTTCTGAGAAGGACTCGCCCCTCCGCGTGTGTAAGGCGGGATAAACGTGCCGCCAAAGCCAAACTGCCATCCTGTTCCCAGCCACTGCAGGTTCCAGATTGCTGGGTGGTTGCAGGAGTTAACCACCTCCAGGGGCATTTGTTCCTGGGTTTCTCTTCCTTCTGAGCCTATGGCCTCAGAGATAGAGAAGAATAATTTAGCTTAGATCAAAGGTATTTAAAACCTAGAAGGAGTGGAGAGTCTGAGTTTATGCTAAAGTGATTTTCAGATCATCTCATTAAATAAAAATACAGGAAGTGTTTAGAAAGGAACCTCCTGAGGTGTGATTAAACGAGCACTCACAGTCACTTCATTAACCCCCACTGTGGGGGCATACCCAGGTAACTTGGAACCATATATATAAGGTTTGACCTTAAAAAGAAGCTGAAAATGCATCTGCGAGGAGTCAAGCCCAGCTGAGAGACAGGAAGCTTGCAGCGTGTTCATGAAAGTGAAAAAACCAACCCACAGCAAAACATGACAGCTCAGATTCTGCTAAGAGACCTGGAGTTTGGTGCGCCTGACCTCTGTGTCCCCAGACTGAGAGAGAATCGGCCTGTCTGAGGAGCTCATCACTCGCAGCTCCTGCTGCCTGAAGAAAGGTACATCTGGCTCACCAAACTTAGCCCTCCAGGAGCCGGAGCCCCCCCAGATTCAGGCCCTTTAGAGAGCTGGGAGAAGCGCTAAAAGCAGCGGTCTGTTCCGCACGTGCATTTGCACAGGGCAGCGGGGCGGAGGGTGAGGGCTGTGAAGTGCTGACCCTGTTTCTGTGGCTTTCTCCTAGGACCACCTCTCGGAGCCGCGCTCCCCGGCCAACGGCGACTATCGCGACAGCGGGATGGTCCTGGTCAACCCCTTCTGCCAAGAAACGCTGTTTGTAGGACACGAGCAAGTCTCTGAAATATGACCCCGCAGCTGCCCGCCTATTGCAGTTTCATCTCTACTGTCTCCAAATTATAAATAAATGTATATATTATAAATATAACCTTTGTGTAACCCTGAATTACAAGAAATGTTTTCAGCTTTTCTTTTCTCCCTCAGAATTGTCAGCCCCTTTTTTATAAGTGTGGTAAAACTTTACAGAACAAACTGTGGCTTTATAAAATAAAGGTATTTCTAAGCAAACCTCCTGTCAAATGGACTGTTTTCTTCCTTGTCGTGTACAATCTGCTGGGAATACCCTTGGTCTGGAAGAACAGCAGGTAAGGCTGGTTTCGGTACAGGCAGCACGTGTTGTGTACAGCACCCTGCATCCTCCGTGACATCGCTGCTACAGCAGAGTGATCAACAACCCTGATGCACCCACGGGGTCCAGGGCCACGCAAGACGTGGGCAGATTCCTTAGGGTACTAATGTTGCCCCAGGATTTTTTTATGTCACCTTCTTCAGGCTCATAAGCAGGAGAGCCAAGTTCCAGTTTGAGCTCCCAAACCGTTTTAGATGAGCAAGGGCAAGAATGCCTTTTTTTTCCTGTGTAGATGTCCCAACCACACTAGCTGTTGGACTCGCAGCAGCTCTGCTCTGGCCCAGTGAGCGCTGGATTATTGCCTGCAGAGCAAACAGCCTCGAAAGAAGGTGCATTGTCGCTCCTCCTTTCTCCCTCTCCCACAAGTGCACTTCTGCTGTGCCGAGGCACAAATCCCAACGTGGGCCGCAGGCTTCCTAGAATTATGAAATTGTGATGTTCCAGGGGCTTTCCTAGACACTCAGTTTTCTGCTCAGCATCAGAGAATAATGCGCCGCTACCCTGTGAGATGATCAGGGCAGGACAGAAGACGTGGCTGTGTGTGGACACAGACGGGCACTTGGGTAACGCAGCTTTTCACCAGGGGATAAATGCCATGCAGGATGATGTCTGTGATCCTGGGGATCAGATACTGAACATCCTCCTGGAAATCACTGGGTGATTATAGAGCAGAAACTGCCCGAGGATTTTGCCAAGAGTGAAAGCCATCGCATGGAGACCTTCATCTTCTGTTTCAACAAGGAGGCAGGAAGAGAGAGCAAGGCGGCAGAGAACTAAATTCAGTCCTTTGGAAAACAGTCCCTATTTTTGCATTGTTTTCTGTTCGCTGTGTTGCTTTGGCAAGGCAGATTTGTTTTTATTTAACACAGAGCAAATACACTTAAAACGTTGTGTGAGAAACACTGGAGGATTCCTCTCATCTAGCCAGCACAGATTGCTTGGTAATCTAAACGCAGAGTGCCTAGAAACTAGCCAAAAATATTTGCAAAGCTGTGAGCTGCCGCGCTGTTCCCAGGCTTCCCGCAGCCGGCGGATGGTGACCCGACTGTAGGCGGCCTCGCGGTTCTCGAAGAACAGGCAAAACAAACTCGAGCCTCCCAACCCGGCGAGCCAGGATTAGGCGCCCACGGAAGACAGGGATTTCTGATTGTATTCCATCTCGCCAAAGACTCACGGCCGCCCTGTCCAAACCTACACGGCATTAGGGCAGTGCCCGGCTGGCATCAGCACGTTGCAGGCGTGCCTGCGAAGATGCGCGCACGGTCGCCCTGCGCTGGAACAAGCCTGGCTGTGAAGCATCCCCGTGCGTAGGTAGAGAAAGCTACACCTACCATTGTATTGGGAAGGAAGGACCGCACCGTGCCACGAACACCCTCCTACCTGCACACCTATAAACCACCCGCCTGGTCACCACTCGCTAAGGAGCAGTGGCACACAAAGAAGAGCCGGGGGAAACTCCCCGTCCCCTGCAGCAAGTCTCGGGGATTGTTATGCCCTTTTCTTTCGGTTCCCTTTGTCGCTGCGTTGCGCAGCCAGGGTGAAGCAGGTCCGTGTTGAACGGACCAGATGCAGTTGACAGTGTGATGTTAAACCGACCGAGCAGGGGTAGACGTGAGGGTTCTTGTCGCTAGTTAAAATCTGCTGGGTTTGGCACAACGTGCCTTGGTCGGGCGGTGGAGCCGAAGCGCAGAGAAATCCAGAAGCTGCAGCAGGGCCGAGGGAGCATTCGAGGCTCTGCGGCAGCCAAAGGCCGGCTCGGTTCTGCTCGGCCATGGCCCTGCTGTCTCCTCAAAACTTCGGGCTTTGCTAACTTCAGATTAAGCGTGGGTGCGAGCGGGCAACGCGTTTGTAATACACGTCTAGAAACCTGTGGCCAGAAAGGTAGGAAATCATCTGTGTGTCAGTGTAGAAAACACCGCTGGTATTCTAACACGTACGTTGTACTGAATCCCCGTCTCGCTGTCCCTGTAAACACCATTGTGCTTTTCATCTGCCACATTTGCAGCAGCAGCAGCAGAGAGATTTCCCCTGCAATGGGATTGCTGAGCCAGCGGCCGGCCGGACAATGTGCCGGGCGCCCCCAGGCAGCACAAAGCCCCCCTTTCCAGAAAGCCGTCGCACAAAGCCGAACGCCCCGCGCGAGCCCCAACGTGCTGGGCTCGGCACATCCCTCCCGCCAGTGCGGGACGAGGCGGCCGGGCTGAGCGTTGGCGCTCGGTGGGCTGGAGTGGCAGCCATGCCCTTGCCGAGGCGCCGCTCGTCCTTCTTGGGGCAGCAGCCCACCTCATCCGCGGCCGAGGGCTCGGGGCCGCCTGGCCGTCGGGTCAGCGTCGGGGGCGGAGGGACCCTGAGACCCCCCGGCGTCTATGTGGGCACCGTCCCCACCGGCGGCGTGAGCAGCTTGGGCACCCGCGTGTCCCGCAGAGCCCTGGGCATCAGCAGCGTCTTCCTCCAGGGTCTGCGCAGCTCCGCCGCCGCCTTGCCCCTGGCCCCGGGGCTGGAGAAGGGCAGGGGGCTCTCCTACGAGAGCCTGAATGGCTG
This sequence comes from Todus mexicanus, assembly GCA_013389965.1. Classification (NCBI taxonomy): domain Eukaryota; kingdom Metazoa; phylum Chordata; class Aves; order Coraciiformes; family Todidae; genus Todus; species Todus mexicanus. The sequence goes on along the minus strand of WEIS01015436.1, from coordinate 1,668 downwards.
CTTGGTGGAGTACATCGAGAAGGTGCGTGCTCTCGAGCAGGTCAACCAGGAGCTGGAAGAGCACATCAGAGTCTACCTGGACAAGAAAGCGGCCAGCGTGGGCAGCTGGGGAGCGCTGCGGGAGAACTGGGAGGCAATTTACCATCAGGTGAGCGCCCGAGAGCTGTTGGCAGCGGGGGAGACGGGACGGGGGGAGCTTCACGAGTCATTAGCAACCCTGAGCGAGCAGCGAGGGTTGATGCTGGCGATGAGTGCCGCTGATTTTGAGGCGCGGTGCCCTAGATGGAGGGGTTTAAATCTATCTTCATGATAATTAGCATTATCATTTCACAGCGTGCTGCGGAACGTGCCTATTAACTGGGAGAATTGCCTCAGGCATCCTGCGCGTGGGGGCGATTGAAATGCACCCCGGGGCACGATAGTCTGGGCTGATTAAAATGGGTGATTTTCTATCTTAATTTTTTTTCTTGGCCGTGGTTATTACACTGAGCATCAAAATTATTAAAAGAAAACTGCTAGGACTGAATTAGTTTATCCCTCGACATGATATCATTACAAGCATGTTGGTGTTTTTTTTTTAATTGGCAATTCGGAGTTTTACTTTATTCCCTCGTTTGCTTAATCACATTTTCAAAAGCTCAGTGTATTTAAAAGTAATAATTACATGGCTACAAATGAGTGGCTCCTTTCCTTCCCTTTGTCACCACCCCGCCATCGCTTACTCCCAGCTCCTCCATACAGCACAGGCTGCACGTTCTCTGGGAAAGTGTTTATTGTGGAGGTGAAAAATGGTGTTTGCATCGACCTCATGGGCAAGGAACAGTTCCTTGTGCTGACCAGTCAGACTCGGGAGGCTGACACCCCGCTTGCAGCGAACACGGGGGCCTGTCCCGGGAGGTCTCGGCGCACCTCGCGAGTCCCGGCTTCTCGACTCCCAGCCAGCGGGAGCAGATGAGACCCCAAGGAGCTGGAACCCGACATCTTGCACGCCTCATCCTGGCAGCGCTCGTGCAGGCATAGAAAATGCCGTTGGCAGGTCTGCAGAAAGCCCAGAAGACAACTGCGGGCTCCCCAGGGCAATCGCGTGTTTTCCCTTGCCCAGCGTTTTACTCTGGCGTAGGAAAGAGGCCGCGTTTTCACAGCGCGCTGCATTGTTAGGGCAGGTCTTCACCCAGAAGGCTACAAAAGCCATCTGAGGAGGCACAAGCTGCTGCACAAAGATCGTGTCGGCAGAAACACCCAGTTAGGCGCTGACCGTAATACTAAGCCTGCAGAATGTATAGGACTGACCGCGCAAGGAATCGCCGCTTTTGGACTTGTACCCCATAATTTATTTGCTGCGGGGCAAGGAGAGCCGCCAGGTATTGTCGGTAACACGCTCTAACTTAGAGACTCTTTTCCTAAAAATTACAGTTGCATTTTCCTGTCCGTAATACCACAGCGAAATCAAAGGAAGTCGCTGCCGCTTCCTAGTTAAGACGTTTTTATGCCACAAATATCCAGCGTTAATTCAAAAGGCTGAAAAGAATCGTGCTCAGAAGGTGTACGCGCATCACAGACCCAAGTGCTGGACGGCAGGGTGTGACTTAAGGAGCTATTATTAGTGAGGACATTTACGTTTTTACAGCACTCCCCGTTTGGGCTGTTCAAATGCCGCACGAGCATCAG
>WEIS01015416.1:0-13437 GCA_013389965.1 Todus mexicanus | reverse complement strand
GCCGTGATCACCCAGTGCTTGCCAGTACAAGCACTCACCACAAAGAATGGAGCCCCGTCTTCAGGGGTCAGCTGCAGGGCAGTCCAAGTCCAGGAATCCAGGGAAGCATGAAAATACAAGCAGCTAATAATGAATAAAAGAGTCTTTGATAATCATGCAGGACCAGCATCCCCTTATTCCAAAGCTATTTTTAAAGCAGTATTGACTTCCCCTCCGGAACAACCCTCCCTTGCTTTTAAGTGATATTTTTAGTGTGTTTCCAGGTACTTAATGTTGGAGAGAACCAACATCCACAATTTATGGGCAAATTGAGTCAGGAGAGAACACCGCAGTGCCATCCCCAGTGGACTCTGAGCCAAGGGACGATGCCACTGGAGTAACCCCACCAGTAATTTATTTCAGCTACATTTAACTTTCCTCATTGGGTCCATGGTGTTCAGGTCCACGTCCTTCAGGTCTGTTCATTCCCTATCTTGAAATGAACTGGTTCCTGGAAGCAGAGTGCCCGAAGAGCACGAGAAGCTTTGTCCCTGTGAAGGGAACATTTTTTTTCATTAGTGTATCTGCACAGCACACTTTGTTACTGGCTGATTTTCATTAGAGGGCTAAGGCTCTCCAGGGACTCCCTTGCCTCCTCCTGCAGTCGCTGGGGTGGGAGTGTGCTGGGGTGGAGCAATTGCTGCACAGTGAGTTGCAGCGGCTGCAGCAGTGAAGGGAAGGAACCTGCCCACAGTTCTTGGCTGTTTCTTTGCTTTCAAGGCACAATTGTTGTGATGATGATGCCATATCTGCAGCTCTCATTATTTCGTGCTTTGGGGGCTAATCAATGGCTTGCACCAACTGTGTATCCTACAAAAGTTTCTGATATGTGTAAGCCAGGCTCCATCCCTGGGCTCTCAGCACAGCTGCGCAGCAGTTGCATATTAAGACCTGGATTAGCCACTTCCTTGTCTTTTCTCCTCCTTCAAGTAACGTATAGGATTCAAGGGGCACAAATTTAAGCAGTGCAGCAGCACAAAACCTTCCCCCCAGGAAGTGTAGGGGATAGAGAATCTCTTGCAGAGAGCAGCTTGTGATCCCCATTAGCTATTGACTTGGATTCAGAGCGATGCAGCCTTTCAGGGAAAGCACAAGAGGCTGTGGTCCTCCACCCTGCCACGTCATGGGTATGGGCAGGTGTATCTTCCAGAGATACACCTCACAACATGATTACTGAGGTTTGTGCAGCACTTAGAGCACAAGCCGATTTCCCTTCCAACATGAACTGCCAGGATCTGGGGTATGGGCATATCTGGAGGTCTTTCTCCGGAGCCACCTGTGCAGTTACGATGTTCTCGTGAGGAGTCTATGACAGAGCTTCAAATCTCCTTAGGCTTCCGTGTCTGTAATTCTCAAAGCACAAGGGGACCATTAGCGTCTCCAGCCTGCTCAGATCTGCTCTCCTTATCTATCTGATCTCTCTTGTGTGACTCTGTCAATGACCAGCTTCTCCAGAGGAAGATGTAAAGCCAGCCGGTGGCAGCTGGATGATAATCTGCCCTCGTAGAAAGATCATCCCCCTGTCCCATAGTTAAAGGTTGTAAAACACAAGTTCTTCTGTAGTTCTAAAATCTTTAGTTAGCATCCAGTATTACCAGGGTACTCTGGGACCTTAGGGGCAGTATTCCTTGATGGTTTAGGTTTGTGGTACTCTCCAAATCCCAGCTTTGGAGCCCTTTGACGTGTCTATACTGGCTCCTGCCCTAGGGTTGGACCAGAAGATGACAATGTCTCCAAGAGCAGCAGAGAGTTCTGTTGTATTTCTCAGTGTGCATCATTTATTGGATTTCCTTTTCAACAAACTAATGCATTTAATGTTGATTTTCACCAAATGGAAAAGTCAAGGTTTCCTGCTCAAAACAAGCTGCCACTTCAACAAACTCTCACCTAAAAATAGTATAAAAATAATAGGAATCCGGAGTGAAATGTTCGATTGGCCTGATAGACAATCTTATTTTCTTTCTAACAATCAGGCAATTCATGTTTGTGCAATTTCAGCCCCACCTTCCAGCCAGCTTTGCCGAGATCTCCAAAGCTAGAAGCTTGTGCTGAATTAAAGAGCCGGGTCTTCCTGATGTCTTCTGGTTCCTTTTTCTTTGTGGGTCAGGCACAGAGAGGCAAATCTCACACACGTTCAACAGCTGAATGCCACTTGAAGCCAAAACAAATGCAGAAACATCAGTCTCCAAATACCTTGTGGTTTATTTTGCTCATGCTGCCAGTTGCCTGAGCGTAGAGGGAATGTTGTTCTGGGATGACACAGTCTGAGTGGGGTTGCACAGGACCCTGCACTCAGGTTTATCTTTGTGTTTAGTCCTGTTTATGGAGGAAGGCTGCCACAAGGGCTGTGGTATCTCCAAACTGGCTGCCTGGCTGCTTACCACTTCGCTCCTGCTTTGGGAGTCCAAGTTCCAGCTGCAGACAGCTGTGAAATGAGAGGAATTGCATTTGGTACGTGGGCCGCAGGAGCACAGGAAGCCACAGTGCTGCACTGGGTAGAATTAAAAAGCCACGAGGGTTAGTGACAGGACACAAATTACCATAAGCCACCTGAGACATCTTGGTTTTCCTCCTAAAACATGCCAAAACACTAGTGAAAAAATTTCCCAAACTAAACTGGAACCTAAATTGCTTTCCTTCCCAAAGCTTGTTCCTCAGTTTCACTATGTCCTCACTATTGCTCTCCGTTTTGAAAGATATTTGGCTGAAGAGGTCGGGCATGCTGGTNTCTGGTTTCTCATTGTGATGCTTATATGGAACCAAGCTCCTCAAGAGCATCTCATTTTGCTGTCCAGCTCAGGAAAAACTCGCTCATGCCACCCTCCAAGCTGGTGGAACCAGGCTGTGCAGCAGCCAAAGCTCCCAGTCCAAAGTGCTCAGTGTCTCTGAGCAGCTGCAGCAGCTCAGTGCATCAGGAGGCAGGATAATCCCAGGCACATCACCTCTGCAGACAGTCTGGGAGCCACCAGCTGGCTGTGAACAGAGATAGTGGGTGGGTTGTGAAGCACCTCATATTCATGGCTGTTTTCATAGCAGCTTCTAATCCTCTCTCCTACAAATCTGGGAGCGTTTACTGTGGGCTCTCTGGGACCATGTGGCTCTGCTTAATTAGCTCAGCAGGTAGGGTAGCTTTGACCTCTTTGTTGGCTAAGAGATGATATTTGTGTGGGAACACACAGATCTGGGTATGCCTGGACTTGTCTATGTTTCAACTTGGAAGTAGGACGGCAGCTCTTCTTACTAAGTCCAGCTGGTTGGGATAAGAGCAGCAGTATGACTGCTGCAGCACAGAGCTCCTGAAGGCTTGTGGGAGTCGAGATGGAGAGTTTATTGAGAAATCAAAGGTGGTTTTGGGAGCCCGACCTCTATTTTGCAATCGGATGGGCTCTGAGTGATCCCCATCAGCTCCTCAATCAGACAAATGCTATCAGCCACAGTCAGAGACGGTCTGACGGGACTGATATTTGTGAGATGAATTACTCAGGCAGGAACGTGTTTGCTGCACGCTACAGCAGTGCTGATGTTCTGCTCAGGGGTCCTCATTCAGTAGGGAAGTCCTTGTTCTCTGCCACTGCCCTAAGGTGCTCATTAGCACAGGGCGTCTTCTCAACCAGCTAGTGCTAATGATCATTAAACAGGACAGGGACAGAATGCGTGACAGTGGCTGATGTGGTCTCAAAGTGTTAAGCTTAGTCTCATGAGCTTGTCACTGTCCCTGGAGCTGGTGCCTCCTGTGGCACCAAAGCAAGAGCTGGGAGCAAAGCCAGCTCCTGCACTGCTTCCCCTGACCCCTTGCTGCTGAATTCCCAAGGGAGGATGTGTTAAGTGTTTCCTAAGTAGAACAAGGCTTGTGTATTGAATCTGAAAAGATCTTTCCCAGTATGTGGCAGCCTGCTAAGTACCAGTGCTTGAGCCAGCTTGTTTAAGGCAAAACAGTTTGGCACGATTTTTCTTCCATTTCTGCTTATTTTAGGACTTACCTGGATGGTGACTTAAGGGAAAGAATGTAGAGCCCAGAAGATCAGTATTTCTGTTAATGTTTGGCTTTAGAGCACTGACTCCTGAATCCCCTTCGCTTTTAGGATCTTAGGTAACTCAGTTTTGTCACTGAGAACTGCACTAAGTGGCTAGGACATCTCAGACTCTGGGTCAAGCTGAGCCCTGGCAAAGGTCAGGAGCAAACACCTTTGTGTTCAGCTTCTTGGTGGATCCTTCTCCCGCAGCCTGTTCTCCCTGTCATGGAAGAACACAGCTCCCAGGGGAATTAAAGAGCACCAGAACTGAGATCTGCCACGCAAGGCCAAGAGTGACGAGCAGTCCTAATTTCACTGGAATGGTATCTGAGATGGACCTGAACAGCTCTAGTCCTACACACCTGACCCTTGCAAAGGCAACGAGATCAAAGAATGTTTGTCTCTAACCTTAAAGTTGCTACAGGAGACAGTCACTCCTTAGCGTTCTCCCTCCAGCTGAGAAAAAACAGCCTCTCCCTTGCCTTCTGCTAATACCCTTGAAGCATCTGTGCGGTGTGATCAGGCCTCCCTTTGCCCTTAATCACTTTCTCCCAGCCTATATAATTAAATTCCATCAGGTATTGCATCTAATTTCTGAGGAGCTCCCAAAGAACAAAAGCCAGTTCAGTCGCAGGCGAACAGAACAAATTAATTAGAAGGGGAATATTAGGCCGTCTCTAAATTAGATCAGCAAATCTCCAGCAGAAGCAGCGTAGCTCGGCTGGCTGTGCCGCCGTTCTCTTCCTGAGCAGCTGCTGCGTTCCAGAGGTTGCACACAGCGTTCAGAGACACGGCAGCGCTCGCCAGCGGATTAGGCTTGGAGCAGCCCGTGCTCAAAGGCACCCCAGGGCACAATTTCAAAGCACAACACAGGGAATTGGTGGCCTTGTGTCTCTCATTAATGATGGTACAAGTTGCGCCATTAGATTGCTTCGCAGCACTTTGGGAATGTCTCCCTGTCACATCGCTGTGGATCTAACCCCAATAAAAGTGGATGATGCTTGAGTGTAGAGCTCTGCATAGTGCAATTTAGCAACGTTCCTCCTAGCTATGGAGATCTTTATGAGTAAGCGCTGGAATTATCATATAAAACCAGCTCGAATACCCAGAAGCCACTCTTTAGAAGCGCTTAAACAAGTAAACAGACAGCACCAGTGCAGCTCACAGCTCCTTCTAGGAATCTGCAGTCTTGGGGAGTTGTCAGCACAGCCTCCTGTTACGCAATGAGATGAGCGTGCAGATTGCGTGAGGAGCTATGGAAAGGCAGAGAGCTGTGCCCCTCCCGAGCTCCTGACCCAGCGTGGAGAGCATCAGGGGCACAAAGAGAGCCTCCATTCTTGACCAACGGGCTGTTTGCACCGTGTGGTGCAGGACCAAGTAGAGGAAGCTAAAACTCAACAGAGATAAGGAGGAGCTGGGCAGGGAGAGGGGACATAGGTACAGACTGCTGAAACCATTCTTGTTAATTCAGTACGAAGAAGAGTTTTTAAAAATAAAAAGAGTTGCAACTCTATCAAACATTCTCTTCTCCCCGTTCTCCCTGCTGGAAGGAACCTGCTGAGCTCATGAGCTCTCTACATGTGTCTGCCCCGGGAAGCCCTGGATGTGCTGCCCAGAGCTCCAGACATGTCCAAGTGGCCGCCTCCTGTGCAGCTGGACGGAGCCGTGATCCTGCGGTTTCACTGCACTGTTGCTGATGACAGGAGCACCACAGGAGGGGTGAGAGCCAGCAGTGGTGAGATTAATAAACAGGCAGCTTCTAATGATTCCCATATTGAATCCTCTGGCTCACTCGCCTTTGCTTATAAAGAAAAGAAAGCAGCAGCAGCAGAGTTTTGTGACAGAACCACCATACACCAGAAGACTATACGAACTTGCTGTCCTCATTGTGTGCAGTCTACGACACCATTCACCATTCTCCTTTTACATAGGCTGCTTTTCTCTATAGTTTTGAAAAGCAGTTTTATATATATATCTCGATTTATAAATTATATTTGCGACTTCTCTCCTTTTATTTAAATAAATATTTATATAAGTACTGCTTTTAGAAAAATAATTTAGAAAAGATCCAGGAGAAATAAAGAGTTGTCCTGAATGGCCAGGAGCAGATTAAGGGTGATTCTTACATTAGTAAGAACTGCTTAATACCAGTGAGAAAATCAGCTCTGGGGTTCCATGTGAGGCAGGATGGGGCTTAAAGAGCAGAGCATCTTTGAGGGATACTCTACATGCATGTTTACACCGAGTCAGATGTAACTCTGACCACTTGAGAGTGGAACGTTCAGAGCCTGCTGTGAGTTCAGAGGCTCAGCACAAGAGCAGAGAGCACCTGAAGCTATTTTCCTCTTCTCCTCTACCTGGGAGAAGTGGAGCGCTTCATCACTCATGCCACTTGGGCAACCACCTTGCCTCTCCTCAGAAATTCTCCTCATTTTCACTTCCAGGAAGGTTCCTTAGGAAGTTGTATGCTATTGCATCTTTTAGTTGCAGGATTCTCACCACGTTAACTAGAAACTTTAATAAGAAATTCTCAGTCTTTAAAGCCAAGCCTGTGTTTTTACTTCTTCTACCCTACTAGTAGGACCAGGACCTTGAGAAGGTGACTAAGACCAAGACACACATGTAGTTATTTCCTCTCCTTTTATTCCCGGTCTCCCAGAGGTTTCCTGAGATCTTGTACTTTAAGGACTCAGCTCTTCAGAGTTAACTGAGACAGCAGCAGGTACCTACCCCTTTACTGCCTTACCCACAAAGAAAAAGGAGTCATCATCACCCTTTTACCCCTGAAAGTCATTGCAGAATGTTCAGGCTGCGCTGTTAATTTAATGTACATGTGGGCTGTATGTTTAATTTTTTTTCAATTCTCTTTCTTGAGAAGTAGCTTCATAAGCCAAGTGCATTTGGGGACTGTATCTGAAGTTTTGTAGCTTCTTTATTCAAGAAGATTATTGCAAATGCAGACATTTTAAGCGTTTCTGAAATGAGTATCTTCAGATCAAATTAAAATCGCTGTTTTAAAGTTGGTTAAGCACGCAAGCAGAGACCGCCTTCACTTGGTTATCTCAAGAGATGTTATTAGTTGGAAATTGAGGGCTGAAGTTGCAGAAGTCCATGCAACACAAAGGCCCAGCACAAGACTAAAATGTCTTGCAGTTCAATTCAAAGATCATAGCATCTCTCATATCCTCTGGAGACTTTCCATTTTCGGTGTAATTTGGTACCAACATATTCATCTCCTTTGCAGAAGTGGGTTTCTCCAGTGTATAGGTTCTTGACATAATTTTCTGAGCACCTGTTGTAGCAGAGCAGTAGCTCTTCCCTGCTGCTTCCACTTACCAAAGCGGATTACAGAGAATTGGAAAAGCACTCGACACTTCCCTCACGTTACTCTTCCATGTAATTGCTGCCATTCCCCCAGGAAGGCTGTGAAAGTGTGGTTCAAGAAAGAGGGGCTGTAGGAAATACAGCAACCAGGAGAGGCTTTGACTGTGGAACTGTGACTGGAGGTGGAGATGCCCACTGTTATCTCAAGCTAAAATGAGTGAAAACATCCACGTGGTTAAGTAAATGTCCAGCTCTATCTTGTTTTCACCCTGACTGAAAAGCAAGCCAGTATGCTCAAGAAGGGATGTGAAAAGCAAATTATATAAATTATTTAATAATAATCCTAATGAAGGAGCAGTAGCTTCAGGTCAGAATAGGACCCTGAATGAGAAGGACACCTTTGCACAAGCTTCTCTTTAATCCTTTGCTTATTCACCCCTGCAGGCATTGCTGTCAGTCCTCCCTTATTTCTAATTGCTACAGGAATTGCCAGTGATGTGAGTTGTCCTCACGAAGCAGAGATTCATCCTTTTCTCTTAACACAGCCAAATGACTCTGAGTCATGAACACCTCCAGCAGCCAGGTCACTGGAGGTACCTTGAGTTACCTGGAGTTACCTAACGTCACCTGGGGCTAACTGTAGCAGTTCTGCCACCTCTGTTGGTCACCTCAATTAAAAGCAGAGCACAAGATATGTTCTTTGAAGCTATGACTTCTTAATAGCACCGGTTTTGTGTGAGAAACTGAAAGATACAATAGATTCAGTGGTTGGTGCTGCACCACCAGCAGTGGGAGCAAACACCAACGTGCAAGCCAGCAGTGAAACACAGCGGTGTGCTACTAGCAGGACCTTCTGTGGGCCTGAGGATTTTATGGAACCAGCCTTTACCTGCCCCACACTGCTGGGGAGACCTTAAGCACCATAAAATTTAACGATGTTACGAGGAAAGCAGCCAAGATATTTATGAGATAATTAATTAAGATGGTTTCTCTAAATGTGTCAACCAAAAGACTTTATGTACGTCTAAGCTGGCATTTTTGCTGGCTGGGAACTTTTGAATTTCTTCCATACTGATCTGGGAATTAGTGCTGGGAGAAGGGAAACAGATTTATGATCACACTTCACAGATGCAGCGTTGCACTCAGAATCCTGCACAGCCAAAGGGAGCTCACCTCGTATGTGGAGCTGGAAGTGTATTGTTAGTTATTAAATGTTTTAACACTCTCATCAAAACACAAGAGTTAGTTACAACCATACTAGTGTTCCTAGTTAAAATGAATACAGAAAGACTCGTTTATTCTGCCATTAAAATGGTTATATAAAACTTACTAATTCTCGCCTTGGGTCTCTGGTGTTGTGCCAGCTCTTCCCGTGTCTCTTTGGTTGGGTCATCTCTTTGTCCCCAGGGACAACCTGGCTTTGTCAGACTCTTACTCCAGGCTGTTGTCCCACAGCAGAGTCCACACGGGGTATGTGACAGACACTGTTGCTATCCCAGCTAAAACAAACCAAAAGCAGCTTAGGTCCAGACAAGCCCAGGCTGGCCCCAGGGCACCACCCACGCTGTCGGGTCAGCACAAACCCTGGGGATTTTCACTGATAACAGCAAAAGTCATATTTATTGGGCTGCAACAGCAACACCACTTAGACACAGACGGTCAGATGCCTGGCAGGCAGCAGAGCCACGGCGTTCACACCAGCCACCACCAGGTCCTCGATGCAAAAGAAATGCAGTGGAGACAGTGGCTGGTGTGATGATGCATCTCCCACCGTCTGTTCTGTCACATCCCCTGCAACAGCTCCCTGGAGATTTCTGCCAGGAAAGTGCTGGTTTTTCCTCTTATTCTTTTCTTTTTCATTTTTACTGCTGTTAAGTAGGTGGAAATAGGGAGGATTGCCAAAGGCCAGCCATCTCCCAACACACCAGCAGAGATTCATCCGTTGGAACCTGAGAGATACGCAGTCCTTAGGCAGGACTGGGTTTAAGTACAAATAAACACTTCTGGGTATCACCATATTCCCCTGATTCACAGACCTGCCAGCATGAAGAGATCTGGGAACAAGTACACTCACTGTGTAATGTCAGCACTCACCCTTTGGTGCAACATAGAAAAATGATGGACTGTAAGTCCCACCTGGCAGGGATCAGAAGAACTGTAGCCTGGTGTTAAGGTGCTTGCCGGGAAGAAGAATCATGGCCTCGAGTGCTTGTTGGCAGGGAGAAAAATTGAGGCTGCTTCTTTTGAAAGCTGGGTGAGCAGGCTGCCCGCTAAGCTAGATAAAGCTGTATACACATTGCTGTGAAAACCTGTGGTATTTAATTGTGAGTGATATTCTCTGTATAGAATAGTTTAAATCAACCCGCAGTAATTGTTTCCTTGCTACAGAATTCAGCAGGATGATAAAACAGTCCTCAGCCTCTATTATACTTCCCTGAGAGGGTGTTATGTGGTAAGCATGAATGTGTGAGTACCAGGCATAAGTGAACTGATTCATGGCCCCGCAAAAAAAACCCAACACGAAGGAAACTTTTTCTCCCTCTCCCGAGCCATAAAAAACTCGAGCTCCTTCTGTATCACTAGCTGCAAAATTACAGGGCGCACTTAAGGGTGCAGAGGAAAGATTAAGGGCTGATTTGTCATTAATTTTTGACAGCCTAAACTGCGAGGATCCCTGTGATACACGGCTGCCCTAGAGCAGCTCTTTGGGAGCAGGTCGTGTCTCCTGCTCTGCTCAGGTCTGATCTGATGTTAGCCCTGCATGGTCCTGGAGCTGTAATGTCACGGCTGCAAGTGCAGATGGGCTGCAGCACAGCTCTCCCTAGTACCAGTGGGAATGACTAATTTTCACTCATGCTGGGCTTTTAGTAGCTGAGGCTCCTCTGAATGGCAGCCCCAAGTCTGTTTGATTGTTCACAGGTTTGGTAGCTGCTTCCTTGTACTCGCTGGGCAGGGATTGGAGCCAGGTGAGTTTTCTATAGGATATTAGCCAGTCTTGGTTTTCTTGTGCTTTTCACTGTGTTTTATGTGATGGCATTGCTGTAAATTGCACACATGATGGAAAGAGGTCCTTATGCCCTCGAGAGAGAAGAATCAGAGTCCCTTTTCCTTCTTTCTTTCCTTCCATGCAAAGAGGAATAGCGTTAGCACAGGCAGTGGGGAGTACACTAATCCGGGAAGCCTATTGTCTGTGTGAGCCCTCAGCCCTGTTTGCATAAAGGGGGCTCTTCCCTCTGCTCTAGAGGAAAAAGACTGTCCCTTCTTGGCTTTTGGGGGCTTAAATGCTTGCTCTTTGTGGAGCTTTGGAGCATGCTTGAAGACACGAGTGTGCCACTCAGTAGCTCTGTGTAGAGTTTCTGTCTCTGGAGACCAATGTGTTCCTGAATGATCTACTCTAGGTTGTCCTGCTCTGGCAGGGGGGTTGGATTAGCTGATCTTCAGAGGTCCCTTCCAACCTCTGCCATTCTGTGATTCTGTGAGGAGAAGCAGGCCACGGGAGCAGAGCTGTTCCCTGCACAACCCAGGTGCCTCGGTGGGTTTTTCTATTCACCAGCACATGCATTTGTTGCCTTGGAGAGATGCTGTGGTTTATGTTCCTATCAATTTAATCCTCTCTCTTGGCAAGTGTTTTTATTTAGACATCTCAGCAGAATATGAACTCATCACTGTATTTCTGTCATCCCCTATGCATGTTGCCAGTGAGACCCTCTAGCACTACAGCCCTGTGGTTTACTTCCACATAGANCTGACTAGTCAGATATGCAAGAGCCATGTGCTTGCTGGAGCCCGTGCCAGTTGGTCAAGCCGGCCCCAGTGGCATGAGACCACTTGGCTCATGGTGGACAAGGCTTGGCTCTGCCTGCTCAGGTGAGATGCCCATTCTCGTTCTGAAACACCACAAAAGCCTTGGGGACCGGTAGAGATCACAGAGACTCTGACCTGGGAGACCATTCCTACTGTGTTGTGGACAGTGAGCCCAGCGAGGAGATGGACAAGGCCATCCCCTGTCATCTGTTTAGCACAGTCTGTGGCCAGATGGCCCCGTGGGAGCTGAGTTATGCAGTGTCTCAGCAGTCAAATGCAATGGAGAACGAGAGGAATGAAGCAGGGAAGGATATGACAAAGGCTTAGGGTGAGGGAAAGGGAGATAATGATGAGGCAGTTATTTTGAAAGAGGGTGGAATTATGGGTATGTTGTCACATTTTTAGGACAGGATGAGTGGAACTCAGCTCTCCTTAGCCCACCAGTGTGATTTAAGCTAAGGACTGTCTGTAGGGCATAGAAAACTCTGTTACTCTCTGCACTGATTTGGAGTACATCTTGTCCGTGTCTGGCTGCGCAGTGCTGACAGCTCACCCCAAGTACTGCCAAACTCTTTCCAGTTGCTTTTTTTTATTTTTTTTGTACATTTGCATGTTCAGGCTAGACAGCGATCCCAGAACTATGATATTAAACCAGAAAAAAACCACATTGTGGTGGCCCTTAGTTTGCCTTTATCCTGACAAGTCTGAGAGGTGCCGGCTGGCTTCTGTTTGGAGTGTTTTAAGAAAGACAGTGGTACTGTTCCAGTGCCATGCTGTGGGTGCCCCTCCTTATCTTTATAATCGCTGTTAATCTGCACCCCATGCTGCACTAAGATACTGAGGTGCCCGACCTGCCTGCAAACACGTCCTTCAGTGATGTAGCCCACAGCCATCTCTAATACCCATCAATTCAGAGAATCACAGAATGTTAGGGGTTGGAAGAAACCTCTAGAGATCATCTAGTCCAACCCCCCTGCCAAAGCAGGAGCACCTAGGGCAGGCAATTCTGCAATTCCCTCAAATTGGGATGGTTTGTGTGCTTGCCGGCTGCCCTGTGCAGCTCTGATCCCAAAAATTCCTCGGTTTGGGTGTGGAGCGGGGCCTCCCCTTGCGTTCAGAGCTGTCTGTGTTTGATGGACAGGATAGACCGAGCGATCCCGAGCAGTCTGTCTTGTGCTCAGCAAACACCTTCCAGTCATTTTGGCAGCTCATGCCCTTTGTCTCAGTCTCCTGATACGTGTAAAATAGCTCCAGAAGAATCACTCCAGCAGAAATGAGCAACATCCGAGGCAGGTAGGCTGAGGGTTTGTTGTTTCACTGCCTAAGAAAGGGATTTTTTTTATTCCACAGAGATCTGTCTGAGAATGATGTTTGTGCTGAGGAGCGTGGATGTGGGGACTCCTCTGGGTGTAGGGTTATTTTCCCAAGGCTGAGGTCAGAATCCCAGAGAGTGTCATGCAAAAGGCTGTCCATGCCAGTCCCTGTCTGCCCTTCTCAGGGTGATGTAATCCGTACTCTGTAATAATGTTACCGAGAGGTGGATAACAGCATTTTAGTTCAGCTCTAATAATTCTGTTAAATCAGAGCTGGGGTTGTAATTGCTGTTTGTGACTGAGTTTGTTCCATATGTGTGTTATGCAGGATGCCATTGTAATGAAATGTTCCCTCTCTGAGCTGTATGCCCTAAAGAATATGCCTTTATTGTGCGGCAGGAAAACCACTCATCTGCTCTCTGCCTTTGCTGTGCCTTATAGCTAAAGGAGAGGGGGCGAAAAAAAAAAGTCATCTTTTGCCTTGTTTCAGTTTCTTCTGGCAATTTGAAGTTGTGTAAGTATTAGTCTTCATTTGCTTTAGGACTGCACAGACTTGCTGGAGTCCTGTTATTTCTTTTCATGAAAACCCTGGGAGCTTGTGCCCGTCCGAAGGGTTACGTTCGTTGGGGTTACATCCCTTGCAAACAGGGAGCAGAGGCAAGAAGAGGGGATGCAGCTGCTCTGCTCACCTTCTCCGTGCCTGGTTGAGTGTTGGCAACACTGGTTGTGATATTACGCAGGTACCAGCAAGCCCCAGAGAGAGTTAATGCCTACTGGCTGGGTAGGGCACCTGGGTATGGAAAACTGGCAGACGGCAGCTAATTCTACCCAAAGCAGGAGCTGTAAAAGAGAGAGAGTGCGTGGTGAGAGCCTGAGGACATGAATATGCTGGGCTGGGCTGCCTTGCCTTGCTCGAGACACTGGTCTGGACCTGTTGGAGAGGG
>WEIS01015414.1:0-10094 GCA_013389965.1 Todus mexicanus | reverse complement strand
TTACTGTTATTATTATTTTCCAAGAATCAAATGATGGAAATGCAATAACTCACTCAAAATAAATCCTTCTTCTACCAGAGCACAAGTAACTCATCTGGATGAGATAAGCAACATTGAGAGCACTGGTAGCTCTCATCTCAGTAGCTCCAGCTATTGAAAAGGGGTCTGGCAGAATGAAGGTAGTAATTCATACTGTTCGTTTTGATCTCTTTGAATCAGACCCTCCTTGATTATTTTCATTGAATTGCATATTTTCCTGTGTGAAACCCTCTTTTTTATTTTGCCTCACAGGACACATGAAGGGATGAATCATCGTATGACATTATCAAGAAGAATACTGGCATCAGGGCAAAGAATTATTCAAGAATTGAAGGTGCTACCATGATCCAGGAGATCTGCAGCGGCAAACCAAAGGGGAAATTTAAGCTGAAATTTATTTACCTAAAAGAAATTCTTCAAAAGATGTTTCTCTGCTTTTAGGTGAAGGCAGCCAGACTCTAACATCGAGTGGAGTTTAATTTTCTGCATAAATGAGAACTTCTGTAGAATTTTCCTTGGCAGAGTAGTGCAGAAGATATTTGCTTTCACTCATGTGTTCTCTAATACTCACTTACTGAATCTCTTCCAAATTTTCCTGTTCACATCATTTCTCAACACCTTTAAAACAACCCTTGCGAGAAGCTCATACTACAGGCAATTGGGGAATTCCTGACTTTACAGGAAATTCTCCTTTCTAGTAGATATTTACTTTCCTTATTTAAAATATAAAAAAGAAATCTTGATAAAAATTAAAGTTTCAACCTTTTCTTCTTTTTTAATTCTTTTTGTGTCGCGTGGTGCTGAATATAATTTTGAATGGAGGAGACTTAAACAACCTATTTCTGTGTCAAAGTTTAAAAATGTGTAGGCAAAAGAGGGGACATTTTTAATAAAATGCGTTATTCAATTAAAATCCTCCCACATTTTTCATCACAAATTTCAGATCGATTCTTTTTTTTTTTATATGCCAGCTGTAGTTTACCTCTAATACCAGAATAAAATCCTTATCATGCTAAAAACCTCCACTTCCTTAGAGCTCATATTTCATGCCATTTTTGCACCAGAAGAGTGAATAATTCAGCAGATTGGAGTAATGAATCATTTTCTCATCCCAAGGTGGCTGCTGCTCGCGATGATTAATACTGATTTATTTATTATTCGTGACAGTCGCAACCAGGTCAGGGCCTCACTATGTGACGTACTGTACGAGATACACCGAATAAATGGTTCCTGCCCCAAAGACCTCGCAGTGTAAGTTTGGGTTCTCACCACTGGATAACTGTCCTTAGTGAATAGCCAAACTTTTACATGAACAATGGAAAGCAGAATGGAATGGAATGGAATGGAATGGAATGGAATGGAATGGAATGGAATGGAATGGAATGAAGGAGAAAAGGAAGAGAGAAAAAAAAGAAGAGAGAGAAGAGAAGAGAAGAGAAGAGAAGAGAAGAGAAGAGAAGAGAAGAGAAGAGAAGAGAAGAGAAGAGAAGAGAAGAGAAGGGAAGAGAAGAGAGGATCGAATCAATAAATGATGATGGGTGGAGGGGAGAAGATAATCTCGTTGCATAAAAACCTTGCCAGTTTATCCTGCCATTGGTAAACACCAGGTACTTATTTTTTTTTCAGGAGCCTCACTTCATGTCAGCTGAGATGCTGACGCTGAGATGTTTTTTTGCAAGCAAGGATCGCAGAAAGAGGCATTTATAGGCTTCCCGACAGCACTGTTAGGAGCTGCAGTTACATTATTCAGCTACCCATGCCTGGATGTGTTTAGGCTTTTTGACAGGCTGAAGTCCCTGGCCAACAAGGAACACTGAACTGAAACACAAGCTATGTGCAATCCCATTTCTCCGCATTTGTTTATCCTTTTAAAGGAAGACCAATATGTTTCCAAGATACAAGCCCACCAGTCCACGTAAAAGCCATCGATTACACTAAGGTCTCTTTTGCAAAGATAACAGCTTGCAGCTAGAAAAAGAGGTGAGCACTGGAAAACTGTGAGAAAGTCAGAACCACTGCACCTTCTCAAAACAGCATGATGGACTGTGCATTCCAACAGTGGGCTGCCTAGGAATAGTAAAATAAAAGTAGAAACAAAACAACAACAACAACAAAAAGGAAACAATTGTGTATTTGCTTCTAAGTGGAAAGCATGGCTTAGGAGCTTGTCTTTAAGAGGAACTACTGGAGAGAGTCCAATGGAGGCTACAAAGACAATGAGGAGACTGGAGTATCCCTCTGATGAGGAAAGGCTGAGAGACCTGGGGCTGTGTAGCCTGGAGAAGCAAAGACTGAGAGGGCATTTGATCAATGCTCATCAATATCTAAAGGGCATGTGTCAAGAGGATGGGGCCAGACTCTTTTCAGAGGTGCCCAGTGACAGGACAAAGGGCTACAGGCACAAACACAAACACAGGAGGTTCCATCTGAACATGAGGGAAAACTTCTTTACTCCAAGGGTGGTAGAGCCTGGCCCAGGCTGCCCAGAGAGGTTGTGGAGTCTCCTTCTCTGGAGAGATTCCAAACCTTCCTGGACATGATCCTGGGCCCCCTGCTCTGGGTGACCCTGCTGGAGCAGAGGGCTTGGACCGGATGATCTCCAGAGGTCCCTTCCAACTGCCAGTGTGCTGGGATTCTGTGATTTTTCTCATTAACAGTAAGGAAGCCTGTTGTTGTTATTATTACTAGTATTAAATGAAGCATTATCATTCTTGTTTCCCAAGCAGAGATTACACAGACTATTGTCAAACCAAGAAGATAAAGACATAAAAATGAGGAACCCTGTCCTTATCCCCTGCTCTGTTTGGTCCATGACACAGGACTGCGCTGATCTCCTGGGGATCCCTCCAGCCCAGACAAATGCTTTTTCCACACCAGAACAGGGGAAGGATGGGGTGGCTGATGTCTTTTAGAGAAGTGATGCTTTGCTTCTCACCCTGACACCGCACTCAGCTATATCTCTTAACTCATCCAGCTTCATACATGACACCTGTTAGTGCTCTAGTGAGCGGTGTGTGATACTTTTTAACCCATCCTCCTGCCTTCTTTGACAGGTTCTTTTATCTCTCCCTCTACGGGAGGGGGGAAGCAGTCACCTAAATTCAACTTAGAGTTTACCCACAGTTCTCTCTCTCATCCCTGTTGCTCCATAATGAGGAACAAGATTTATTTTGAGGAATTCTTTGCAATTTGGTCCCTGAAGGAGAAAATGGTCTCAAGGGAGCTTGACTCAACACATGCTCAGGTCATGTGTAAGTGAAGCGGTATCTGTAGACAGGGATCGAGTCTCATCTTTAAAGCAGGGTGGTTTAGCTGTGAAATGAAGTCCTTTTGTCTGTGGGTGACACCCCTGTAAAGACATCACCCTGGAGGAGAAAGATAACTTTATAGTTCCAGAGTATCTGTCCAAATGTATTCAGGAACTGTAACTACAGGGCTACACCAGTGATGCATCGATACCGGCAGAGCGAGTCTCCTCCACTGCTTCCTGCTCAAACAAGCATCATTCATCATGTTGTCCTATGCAAGGGAGGACAATTCAGCACCATAAATGCCTCTAGTCAGTGATTCCCAAACCAGGGAGATTATTTCTCAGGGAAGGTAATTTCAGCCTGCGTTTTCTGCCAGAGAGCCCAAGTAACAGTTGTGTCAATATAACCTGGTCAATAATTTCTCCCCATAAAAGAAACCCTGTTCCAAGTTCATGTTCACACTCTAAACTTGGTGTGTCCTGTCTCTTCAGGGAGTCAAAAGATCTGGGGATATCCATTTGTTGTCCTTTATCTCATTTGTCTCCTTTCTGCACTATTTACTGTTACAGGGTTAAGCTCTTTCCTGGTTTTAAGATTTTGTTTCTTCTCATTTTCTAAACTTTGATAGTAATTTATTTTTTTTAGGGTCTCCAGACCCTTTCTCACCACATTTCTCCAGAAAAATTCGTCTGCAGACACACATTGAACCGCAATCTTAATTCAAGGGCACCATAAAAATATTCCTCTTTGTCAGCTAGATTCCTTTCTCTTTGTCATGGACCCATAAATGTCCCATTGTCTACTCAAATTAATTTTTAATTTTTATCCAGGACTTCCTCCCTTTGCCGTATACTTCAGCGGAAAACTCCACAACCAGCAAATCAACACAGAATTTTGTATTGTCTCCTTCCTTAACGTCTGTGGCAAACGCCATCTTCTCGACTGTCATATAGACTGTGAATGTATAGGAGCTTCAGACTATATCTCTCTCTGACCTGCCCATCCAAGCTATCCCTTGATTTTGCAGATTTGCCTTGAATAATAACTGTATAATCTCACCTTTTTGACCCTCGCTGCTAAACCAGCGTGCCAAGGTCTCTCACATCTTCCCCAGGGCATTTATCTGTACTTCTATCACATATAACTTTGCGAAAGTCAAGTTCTCAGGCTATTTTAACACATCTTGATCGACTCCACCAGTTCCCTTTCCCTGTACATAAAATATACTGTGCAGCATGTTAAATAGCATCCTGCTCCTCATCTCCTTGATCTTCTGCTATCATCTCGTTGGCAAGGGGCAAACCTGCTTCTTCACGGACAAGATTCCTCCTTACCCAGTAGTTATATGCCCCTCTCTGGTGTGAACATCAGCTTGAGAGCCCAGGACTTACTGAGCCCTGATATGTAGGGCAGGATTCATCTCACCCATCTTGTGAAGCCAATCATATAACCATCTATATTCTAGCTCATCGCTTAAAGGTTCCCTGTATAGTCAGTGGGAAAATAAAAAGTAGATGCTCCAGGGTCCACCTGACCCACTTTATTTTGAAATGTCTATTCTTAACAACAAGAGGAATTGTACCCAGCTCTACAATGCTCCTCTGACTATATTGACTGTATCTCCCCCAATTATAGTGGAGCTGTGGGCAACGGTTTCCTGTGAAGACATCACACGTAGGAGAAACCTGCTTATATTACCAAGTGTAAAAAGAATTTGTTGCTGTCAAGTGCACAACTGTTTCTTTCTGGTTGGGTTTTGTTGTTTTGGGTTTTTTTTACGGAGGGGTGAAAGCATTTAGCTTCCTTGCAGGAAGAAGCCAGTGGCAAGGTGTAAGCTCTGAATACCAATCCAGAAATAACACTTGAAGAACTGACTGCTTCCTTGGGAATGAAAAGTGCAGACAGAAAATTTATGTGCATTCAACCCGGGCCTTTTATTCAGCGTCCAGAACAATTTCCACGCAGGACATTTTGGGTTAATTAGGTCAGCTTGGGATTAGTCACAGCTCTCTTAATGAATATTTTTAAAATAGGTTTCTCTTCTTAGGGCTGTATGGAATTAATAAGAGTCTCGTCAAAATACACACAAGGAACAGCCTTTTCTGGGCTAGGGCTTTGGAAAGCTTATTTTGAGAAAGCCATTAAAAAAGCCAAGCTCTAGTTCAGCTCCCCTTGAGCACGGTGAAATAAACAGTGTCCCTTGCAGCGCTATGATGTGTCTCTGGAAGTAAACAAAATAAGGGATACTTGCCCTCTCTGCCCTTTGACTTCAGACCTCCAGATCGGACTGATGGCTGCTTGCCCATGCACTCAATAAAATGTGTCCATTATTACAGCCTGTAAAATAGAGCACTGAGGTCATGCTGCCCCACGGAAAATACACAGAGAGGAATAAAAAGGTCCTTTTTGTGTGGTTTTTTTATTTTTTTTATTTTATTTTTTTTAATCTGAGTGCTGTTTCATGTCACTCATGCTAGTCTAGACCCTCCATTCCTCATCTCCAGCCACCACACTGACCACTGCAACTCAGAAACAGCCTGAACAGACAAAAAAAGGGGTTTATGGGATATTATATCCCACGAAGATGTGATCTTTGTGTGTATCCAAGTGCTATGGTCCACAAATCTGGGAATCCAACTAACACAAAACCCTTGAGGAGCATCTCCTAAATATCTGCAGGAGACCCGGTGACCACTCCATTCATAGTGGGGTACTGACACAGTTGGGAGTCATGGAATATCCTTCAAACCTGGCTACTACCAAGCCAGTGCCATCAAAGACTCCCAATGACAATGGTCCTCCTGCTCTTTCAGTTGATCTTGTAGCTGTTTCAGCATGGCCAAGAGAAAAGAAGGCTCAGGGAAGACCTTCTCTCTCTCTCTCTAACTACCTGAAAGGAGGATGGAGCCAGATGGAGGTCAGTCTATTCTCCCAAGTAACAAGTAATAGGACAAGAGGAAATGGTCTGAAGTTGCACCTAGAGAGGTTTAGGCTGGACATTAGGAAAAATTTCTTCTCTGAAAGGGTTGTCAAGATCTGAAACAGGTTTTCCAGGGAAGTAGTGGATTCTCCATGCCTGGATGGATTTAAATGACATGGAGATGTGGTGCTGAGGGACATGGTTTAGTGGTGGACTTGTAAGTGCTGGGATAACAGTTGGACTTGATGATCTTAAAGGTCTTTTTCAAACCAAGCATTTCTATGATTCTAACTCTTGTGCATGACAGCACAGGGAAATAAAGCCCTGAGCCTTATTTCTGCTGAGGGTCTCTCCAGGCATAGAGTAGAAGCACTCCTGAGATCATCACTTTAGAGGATAATGTTCTGAGATTGCACAGCTGCAACCCTCAGTAACCCCTACAACGAACACTACAGACTTATCCATCCTGACGTTCATCTGAATGCAACTTATCAAACCTCAAGCGCTCCTGAATCCAGGCAGACAGCTAGCTGGGTGTAATCCCTCTCCCAAAACAGTCAAATGTGACACAGAAATGTGAGTAGTCTATCGAGAATCACCTATCCCTCCAAATGGGTGTGATGAAGCCAGTAGGAGCGGAGTGAATGTCCTTCCATCTGCACTCCTAAGATGTATAAAACAACCCAAGGGCAAAAAATTGCTTTTAAACCAGCATTTTCAGGCTGATTCATTGCAGCAGGGAGAGGGGCCATCTGTCTGCAACTGACACTCCTCCCAAATCCACTACGCAATTTGGGAGCAATTTTCAAAAGAGAGAGTCAAAGAGCTCAAATACCTTCCTGCCCGCCTTATGCAGCTGCTATAGATGTGTTCAGCTCCACAAAATAACATCAGCTAAAACGAGAAAGCAAAATGCATAAATAAAACACAGAGATAACATGACGGGAACCGATGTTCCAAAAACACGGAGCGTGGTTTATGCAATCCTAAAAATGACAGTCGCTACTATTGGGAACCGAAGCATTTCCCTGAGTGCAGTTTTACATCTACTTGGATTAACAGTGGCTACTCCTATCTTACTCCTGATAGTGGTGTGCAGTCCACAATGCCACCACAAAACAGCTTGGGAAGGAGTCCAGGGCAGTGGGGAGAGGAAAGAAAAGAGGGACCTTTTCTGTATACACCAGTCACTGGGATGTGCTGGAGCCTTCTGGCACTTTCTGGCAAATAGAAACCTTTTAGCTCCTGGAATGAATTCCTTCCTGTCTCATCAGATCATGTGCTGACACGAAATTTCACAGGTTTAGAGTAAAGCTGAGTAAGCACAGCGAAGTTATTACGGTTCAGCAGCTATGTGTTCATCCCTGGGTTACACGCATGCAAGCGTCCAGGAAAGGTCTCTTGAAGTGAACTCCCTCCTGAGTGCTGCTGCAAAGCCCACCTGAAGTTGCTGAAGGGGTCAGGTGCCGGATGCAGGTGAGTTGCACGAGCATCCTTCCAGCTCCTACTGTGAACCTGACGCCTCCCACCCCATTTCAAACCTTGTGTTCTCAGACGCGGTGGGGTGCACCACCACCGTGAAGTGACAGCTTCAGGGAGACCTTGAGAAACCAGCTGGAGATGTCTCAGGTGTGTATTTTTAGCATGCTATGTCTGGAAACTTGTCTCTGGGATTCACTACTAGAGAGGCAAAGAATGTATGGAAGTGGGAGAAGGGAAAGTAGAGTATGTCCTGGTAACGAAGGAATAGCCATCAAAGGATCACTGTCTGGGTAGCTGAGACCTGAGCCTGTGCCCTGGCTTTAGCATCTTTCCTCCTTCTGGCATCAGCAGAAATGAGGGAAGGGCTAAAGTAATCTCCAAGGTCTTTTAATGGAGAAATTGAAGTTTTGTAGTGGAAGCTGCAGTCCCTTTAGATCCCTCTTAAGTTCATTTTGACCTTTCCACGCAGACTTCTGCGAAGGACAGTCGGTACTTCACCCACCAAACGAGTCTCCCTAGCCCTCGCTCCCTCTGTTTGCCACTACTGGCATTTACAAAGGGAGCTCTCAGGATGGGTGTTGCATAAAGTGTGGGGGTAAATTTAGTAAGAGAAAAATCCCCTTGCGTTCTAGCTGGTCCTCAGAGGTCAGAGGGACTAGGGGCAGCTGGACTTCTCTCTTAATAGCTATGCCAATTAAGAAGTGTTGCTACAGGCCCAACATCAGATTCACAAACAACCCGCACATTGTAGGCCCAATTCCCTTCTGAGGGAGCAGTTGGATATGCAAATAGCACATTTTCAACTATAGGTCTGACACCAGATGTTGTAGGTCCAGTTTGCTCCCAAGGGAGCAGTTGGGTGAACAAATAGCACGTCTTAAGTGTTGCTATAGGCCCAACACTGGATTCGCAAACAGCCCGTCAAAAAGCAGTCATATATACGAATAATACAATGTATTTACACTTGCAACATACACAGATTCTTTGAAAGTGCCAGTTATAAATACACTAATAAAGCTGAAGAAAATACACACCAACATACACTCAGCGTAGCCAAGGCAAAAAATCTTACCACAGGGCGTCCCTTTTGGGATGTGCGAGGAGGACAAACCCATCAGTCTGTTCGTATGATTTAATGTTGAATTCTCATCCACAAAATAGGTCCGAAATTGAACTAATATTTATAGTTCAGGTGTCTGTTAATGTGTCAAGTGTGGGGATGGGATTGTAGTCAAATTATTCAGTGGCTTAGCAATTACACAAACATTCCTTGATGGGTCATATAGCCCTGATGGTCTTCTGGCAGTACCAGGCCATTGTGTTCCATCCTCTGCCAGGAACGGTTCACTGCTGTGATAATATGGAGCTGGTATCACACCTGGCCCATCAAATCAGTGTCAATACAACACTGGTGACTGGGCCTTCACCCAGCCTTAGCATCTTTTCTGAACACTAGATGTTTATCAGCAGTGATGGGTTTCGATGGTCTGTGCATTGCTGCTTCCCACAATGGGGTAGGAATGTACCTCACCACCAAAGACCCTCCAGACAGCAACATTTCAATGGTTTGTGACCTATGACTAATGTGATTTGAAGGTGTGGAGATCCTCACTCAGTGGAGTGAGGTGTTGGTGACAAAGAGAACAGCCAGAAGAGTTTAAGCATGGGAGAAGTGGGAGGAGCAGGAGAGTAGAGAATATATGAATGTCTTGCCTTGTCTGCAATTAGCGCACAGAAGAAAATGCATTAATTTATTTGAATAAAGAAAAGGCCATGGAACATCAGATTGGTGTCCTCAGGCACAACAAGGTTATAGCTGGTGGATCAGTGGGAGCCATAGACCAGCACAGAGGAGTCTCTAAGATGTGATGCAGAAAAACTTGCCTTCACCAGCCATGTCTACCAATAAACCTTCTGAAGTTCTGCACTTTCCTGGAAATGCTTTCAGAGGGCCATAAATTATCACTCCTCTGGAGATTCGCATTTTCCCTTGAGGTGAAGCAGGCAGCAACCCACTGCCCCCACTGGGATATGCATCCGATACTCTAAAGTCTCAGCTGGGAGATGCAAGATATGAAGGCACTTCTAAGAAATGTCTTGATATTAAGCTGGCAAAAACCTTCGAGCCTCTAATTTGCTGGAAGAGTCTCTCAAGACAGCCACAGACAGAAAGTTTTTGGTGAAGATTCACAGGTAGCAGTACGGTGAGAAAAACAGTTGTTGGGGGGCTTCTCTCAAGTGAGTTGGATAAAGCCAGTGGTGGAGACAAGGCACAAGGACTGATGAGGATAGAAGTATCAGAGGTAAGTGGTCCATGGGAGACACTTGTGAAGTGAGTCTTCTACTAAGCGGTGCTGCTGCAACCCCCCCTAGAAGCAGGCTGTTTCTTGACCATGAGAAAA
>WEIS01015408.1:1094-36296 GCA_013389965.1 Todus mexicanus | reverse complement strand
TGGTGCAGCTTCAGGCCGTGTGTCATCCTACACTGTGCAAGCTCAAAAAAATAAAACCGCCAAGAAAGAGATTTTTTTCTTTTAGCATGTAAGACTAGAGAATATGATTTCATTGAGAAAAGTTGAAATAAGTATTTTTCTGGACAATTGCATGGTCTCCTGAGGATATCAGCTGCTTTCTGGGGACACCTGAAGCGAGGATGAGGTCAGAAGAAAGCAGTGGTGGTGTAGCCAGAGGTGTGTTGAAACAGCAAAGCCCACCGCAGGGCCTCCTGGCATCCCCACACCCTTCAGAGCTGCCAGGTCAGAGTCGCTGTGTCCCCTGAAATTCTGAAATTCACTGGCCATCAGGGCAGAGAGGATGGTAGAAATTATTGAAAATTATTTCAAAAAGGTATTGGTACTTTAAGAAGATTTTTCTAATTATTACTCTTTTTTTTTTTTTTTTTCAGAAACCCCGCTGTGTATTTCAATGATTTTTAATTTTCATTTTCATTCATAACATGCAATTAAGCAAGTAGAGTTAAATCTCACAGGTAAACTTGCATTCTCAATGGTAAAAAAATCTAATTTGACCTTTAAAGGGCTAGAATTTAAGCAGTCAAACACTTGCTTTCCACAAGCAAGTATGCACTTTACAAGTATTATCTACCTGATTTTTATCCTGATAGACCATAACAGCTCCTAAAGAGCCATTATAGATTATTGTGTAAATCCTTCTTTGTTCACGGACTATTGACCCAATGGTGCATTATGTCCCTAAAGAAGTCTTGATAGTCCATCATGTTAATCCAGCTGCAAGGTTAGTGCATGATGTACAGAAAATCTTTACATAATTTTCAGTGAAATTAAATAAGAATTTGCCTGCACAGATAATTATGCCCCGTAGTGAAATAATTCAATATCAGAGATAACGCAGGATGCACCCGCATACAGAATATGAGAAGGTGTTCTGGATTACACATCCCTGTGTTTTCATTAAGATAAAACTCAGGCTGTGAAATGAGAGCAGTTGGCAGTGGATAAAACTACCAGCTGAGCTTCAGGCCTAAGATAACTACAGAGATTTTATTTTTAAACAGATAATTTTAATAAAGGACGTGTTCATTTCAGATATTAGTAAGCGACCTGAACTCAATTTGGAATATAGAAAACATATCTGAAAGAACAGAAGTCATACTTGGACTTCAGCCATCAGTCCCTCACAGCTTCTGCCTAAACACAGCTCTGTCCTCCAAACGGAACTTGTACCTTGTGACATAACCCAAACGGCAACTTTAAAAAAGTGTTTAGTTCTAAAAACTCCGTGGAAGGTTCAGACACGTGACACTCTTTATCTCATCACTCAGGACAGAGGCCTCTGAAGGGTGGCTGCCAGGAGGCACACAGCACCCCACCAGACCCAACCGAAACCTCTGCTTTGCATATTGAGCCCTGCTAAGGCAGGATTCCTAGTTTTATGGCATAATTACTACAAAAATTAAACTCTTAAGCGCATGTATAACTAAGAGAAGTACAAATCACTAATCTTGCCACTGAAGCTAACATTCGTAGCTTTAATTCAACTTCAGAATTATCTAGAAATGAAGTAAAATCATTATTGCAAGGGAGCTAAAATCATGCTGCTATATATTGCCATTTTAATTCATTGCTTCATTACCCATTTGCCAGTCAAAATATGTTCGACTTGATTTTCAAATCTCTTGAAGGATTTTTTTTTTTTTGTGCAACACAGACACCACAGAAATCCTCATTCGCTGAATTCAAATAGCACTTTGCTACAGTTACATTTGAGGTACAAAAAAATATCCAGATTAAAACCTCCGCCAGTTTAAGAGAGTTTCACTCAAAACTAGTGTTTCCAAATAAGCGATATCCTTGTCAAATCACTCCATAAAAGATCGCTTCCTGGCAGTATGTAGCTAGATGTTTAATGGGTTTACAGTAACACTGGACAAGAGTTTTAGAAAAAGTGTCCCCTGGAGTATAATTGCCATATTTAGCTGATGCTCCAATTGGAGACAATAGTGTGAGAGTTGCTTTCACCCAGTGAAAATATGATGAGGATTCAGGTAAAGGAGAAAGGACAGAGCTTCTGACCACGAGGAGGAAGGGCTGCGACTCCACCACTCCTCTTCATTCCAGGCATTACCCCCACACACCAGTTCCTTCAGGTAGTGTAGTCCAAGAGCACTTAGCAAAGAGCAACCTGAGCACCCAGGATGTAACAGGGACCTTGAGCCAGTGCTCAAGGCACAAAGGATGCCTTTAAATTCGCTCCTCTTGTTACAAGCCAAGACTCACTTCTACACCTCTTCACCATGGGGACAGTTTTATCTTGTGGACCACATGCTACAATAATTGCAGAGTAACCATCAGGCGCTGTGTTTCACGTCCCTTGGACCATTCACTTCACCAGTGTTTTGAGCAGTACCTTGCACTATGTGAACACTGTGGGTCAGGAGGAAACATTCCCTTTAGCCTTACATGGGCAGCATAAGACCTTACGTAAGACGCAGGTGTATTCTCCTTTACTGTCTACAGAAGCAGACCATTAATATTTTACAGATTTCTCATCCTCTCCGTTTGTGTAATTTATCAATGTCCAACAGGTCCTCTGCCAGCTATACATTAAAACTATTTTCAAAATATTTCATTGTCAGCCCGTGGCACCTTCATTATTTATTAAGATAAGGGACATGATGAACAGGAACAGTAGGTAGCTTGTTTGCTCAAATGTACTTTATGAATCCTTTGAATGCACAGATCTGCTAGGAATATATAGCCCAGAGGGATCAAAGAGTCATGGGTATGATTCATGCAAATAATAAAAATATTGTGCACTCAATGTAGCACCAGCATCATCTGCCTGGAAACTTCTGCTCTTGAATGTATACAAGCAGGATCTTTGAACTCTGTCACTTTATTTCAGGTGTGCATGAATATAAATCAGACTTAACTGTATTTAATATAGAGTCCATGTTACGGCTTTTCAGAATATGATGAGCGCACAGTATGAGCAGGTGAAAGGATTCCATGGTTCATTCTGTATTCGCTATCGTTTTTTTTAATGAGGAGTGGCAAAGTTTCCCCTTATGCCCCACAAAATCATTGCTGAACACCCGAACTTGTAGAATCACGCCATACCTCTCTCTTTTTCGAGTGACTAGGATGTTTGGTAAAATAGGAAGTGCAAACCCGGGCAAAGCAGCACGTGCAAGCACGGGAAGATCTGACACACATTTCTGCCTCCTCAGCCCCACCCAGCCCTACACATCTCTCATCCAGCCCTGCAGTAGCAAATGAACTGTGCAGATCTTGCACTAGGAAACCTCTTTGATCTCATAATAAATATAAAAATAAATTACATTTAAAAAAAANAGGAAAAAAAACCCCAAACCAATGAACCAACAAAAAGAAAACCCCACCAAAAAACAAACTCAACAAACTCCCCAAACCCCCCAACCAAAACACCAAACAAACAGAAATACACAACAACAACAAAAATCACCGAAAACAAACAGCTTCTGCAAGTTGGGTTAGTAGTGTAGACGCAGACAACCACATGGTCTCGTTGCATGTCCGTTCCCTGTTAAACTACTAGGCAGAATCTAAGCTCAGACTGCAGCACCAGGCACTCCATGGCTATTAAGCAGCCCCTCTAGCCCATTGGGATTTATGCCCAGTCCCAAGTAGATGAGATTTGTTCCAGCCCCCAAGTACAGAAGCCTTTCCACGGAATCTGTAGAGAGAGGAGTGTATTTAACTTGGAAGACCCCCAGAGTGACTCCGGGTGGAGACAACCACTCTACAGTTCCCCAGACAATACGGACAAGCAGCTTGTAACAATCCTTTTGGAAAATCAGCACTGTAATTTCCTATTCATAACTTTCTTCAACAGTTTCAATGCATTATCCTCTCATTAAAGTCATCCCAGCTATGGTGAAAATTATTTCCAATTCATGGATGACTTGCGAACTGTCAGTGGACAAACACCTTTTACATATTTAATTCTTAAACTGCATAATCAATCACATAGTATAATTTGTTTCCTGGTTGGACTGATATTATAAATTGTTCTACTTCACCTCTAGATAAATATTGCTTTGTGGGGAAGCAATTTAACTAGAAATCCATATCTGGTAGAAGGAGGGAAGTTTATTTACAATCAACTCATAAACAAAAGTAGCATTTTTAAAAATATAAAAGCCCTGCTAAGACAGGCATTAACACAGTACTGTTTTAAGTTATACTAGAGTTTATTAATGATTCCTGCCATTATTCACTGGTTCTAAGTATCTGTATGCATAGAAAATCACCTCTTTGATAAGGTAAGGAAAAAATCACATATACTTATTTTAATCAAGCCAGTTGATACTTCATTCTGTATATAATTCTGTTAGAGAAATTTAATTTTCTCTCACAAAGATAATTTTAATAGTAAAATGTAATCGTATGTCCATTACACATGACATTCAATTTTCTGTTTAATAGAGCCTGTCAAATTGAAAATTGCAGTTTAAGACATAATCCTTCACGGGGCCTGTCACATACACAAATCTGCTGTTTCATTTTTATTAAGTTATCCAATAATTTCTTAACAGACAGTTAAGCTCTAGAGAAGATCTCACAAAGTTACAGTAAAGAAGTTGTCTGCATTGGTCAGAGTCTATATGCAGAAGAGCTTACTTCAGCAGAGGAAAAGAACAAATCTACAACCTGGAACATGATGATTTTGTGGTCAGGAACATTATATTGTAGAAATATTAACCCTCAAAGGTGTAAAAATATTCTTTGCTCTTAAATCACATTTAGCCTTGTAACTTCAATAATTCTAGTGTATTTTTTCATTAACCCAAACAATTATTATCAACACAATAAGAAAATACAGATTCGAGATTTCAAAATATTTTCTTCTTTTCTTTCTATTCCTATATGCTCGTTTCTATAAAATCCAGATTTGCATGTTTACAAATTGTCATTCATTAGGACGGTTAAATGAAGACCATGTGTCTGAGCTGGGTTCCTCACTGGTGTACATCAGTGCCACTGAAGTCAGCAGAATTACAAGTACTTTTACCTGTGCTGTAATCCTCTAATCAATGCTCATTTAACACAGAAATCTCCCAGAGACTCAATGCCAAAGGCTGTGTATTCCCACTCAAAGCAAAATCTCAAGAATTTAAAGAAAGAAACAAACAAAGAACTTTAAAATGCTTGTATTAATTTCTCTCTTGGCCTTTTAGGTTGGCTGAAGTATCTGTAACACTGGAGTAAAGAGGTAGCGAGGGGAGGAGGAGGTGGTGGCTTTTTTCTCCAGTGATGAATGGAAGCCTGCCTGCAGCAGTGATGTACACTATCTCGCTTGCTGCAGGGGTTAGAGCACATTAAAAGAGGAATGTGCAATTGAACTGACAGAAGGTGAATGATTAGCACTGGACATCAGTCATTTGTTTCAAGGCTGTAACATGGTAGGAATCTCTGGGTACTGGTATTCATCTGCAGGATTTTGTGCTGCTCGATAGATCTGTTCTTAGATAATAGAAGTGTTTATGTTGATATAAAACTGCGATTTTTTTTTTTTTTCCACCAGCAAGGATTACACTTCGAAACAGACAGTCAGAAAATGTGAAAGTGTTAAAAAAGCCGTATCAGTTTTCGGCCCTGTGTCTGACCACAAGTGCAGGATTATTCCTAAAGCATCCTGTGGATTGTGCTCTCCAGCTAACAGTATCCCAAGGGAGATTACTTCAGACCCTTGCCCACAACTGATGTATAACACTGTCAGAAGCTTCTTGCTGATAATCAACCGAAAATTTACCTTTTTTAGTATCTTCCTGTAAATTCTAGCTATACTCTCACTTACGGAGCAATTCCTCTCCTGCCTGGGTGTTAACACTTTTCATATACTTGTAGATGGTTATCATACCCTCACTTTATCACTGTTTAGGCAAGCTCTACACTTTCAGCTCTTTTTATCTTTTATCTCTAAGTCAGTTCCCCTGGTCTTCAGATTTTATGTCACTATTTAAATAGTAAAGTTCTTCATTTCTAAGCATACTCTTACTTAGTCTTTATTAAGACTAGTGTCACGGCTTGAGGTCAGGGCACGCCTCAAATCTGCACCAGAATGCTCTCTCCCCCTCCCCACCCAAAAAGGGAAGGAAGGAAATAAAGGAGAGAGACTTAGCGATTAGGAAAGGAAACTAGAACAGCTTTAATAAAAAGATGAAATAATAACAACAATAATAAAAAGTAAATATATACAAATATGTACAAAACCAGCATTGAACACCCACCCCCCCACGGTAAATCTGTCCCCACTGGTGCTGTGGAAGGGCCCAGCAGCAGCCGGGAACCGGGAGCTGGATTCAGGGATGCGGCCCAGAACCTGGGGCCCAGCCAAGGCCTGAGCCAGGGGCTGAGACCGGGGCCGGAGGCCTCAGAGCAAAGCTGAAGCTGCCAAGGCCAAACCCAGCGAGGAAGAGTCCCGAAGCCCAGAGAGCAGCTCGAGCTCAGGGAAATGAAAGACCAAGGGCAAAATGGGGAAAGGGCCAAGAGAGAAGGGCCGAGACCCTCGTGATCCCTCAGCTTTATACTGAATATGACGTATATGGGATAGAATCCCTTGTTGGCTATTTAGGGTCACCTGTCCTGGTCGCTCCTCCCTGAAGGTGCAGCCTTTACTTTTCTGCACCCCCCAGTGTGGTACACAAAATCTGTCAGTGACCTTGGTTCACATACCAATCCTTGGTATTAACTATAAACATGGAGCATTATCACTGCTAGAAGCAGACTCTGTCTGGTAAACATGCTGCTAACTTCAGACAGACTTAGCTGAAAAATAAAAATCATAGAACAGAATTGTTCTGTTCTAACCCAAACCAGGACAGACTGGGCAAAATAGTCAAACTACATTTGGCAGTGACATCTTTTCTCTATAAATTTTTCATAAACACACATATATTTTATTCTATGGTTTGTAACTTGAATTTTTTTCACTTTACATTAAAACAACGAAGCTTAGGAGCATGAGTATTGTTCAACTGGAAGTATCAAATATTTGATATTATACATCTTATTCTTATACATGGTCCCTTAGACACAGAATATAGAATTGCTTGGTCTTCATTTTCACAAAAACAGGGTGTAAGAAACTTGAGTAATTAGATTAAAGATGCTTAAGTCTCTTGACTCTTACTTTAATCCAAGAATTTAAAAAAGTTAACGGCCATATTTCAGCAGACTTTGTGATTCTTGATTACATACAATCGCTTTGGAAGCAACTGCTTAGAAATAAAAGCAACAATGAAAAGGAGTAATTGGGATTAATATTATCTAAGATTTAATGTTATCTGGAACTGTTGCCAATAAAGCACTGTAGATTATAAAGAGCAATACGGATATGTTTTGACATGGTTGTAGATTAATTTAGGTCTTGAATTCAACTTGCATAAAATGTGTATTACTTCATAACTGTGAGCAGTGTATGGATGCATAATCCAAACTGCTGTGCACCAAGTAGTGTTCTATTTAGATGCTTCAGCAACAAAGTTACAGCCATTAATATTACAGTAGCTACCACAGAAAAAGGTCCTGAACTGTGGATCCTCAACAGGGCCCCAGACAGCCGTTGGGATGCACAGAGTGCATGTGATGCTCTGGAGGTCTCCAAAGTAATTTTTCACCTGTCCACACAACACAGTTGTTGAATTTATCAGTCCGGCCCTGTCTCAGGTGAAAATGTGGTTAAGATTCCTGCTTGGCTCTGCTACCCAGCATGCTGGGAAAGCTGCTGGGGTTCAGGGCTCTGGACAGGGTCCAGCAGAGCTCTTCAACAGGTCTCTCCTGTTACTAGAACAGAGGCTTTTGGGCACCTATCTTAATGGGACACCCCTCACACAAAAAGCAGAAAAAGTGATAACAGAGCAGCATATGCTTTTGGTGAGCGTTATCTCTGATAAGAGACTCCAGAGAATTGCAATAATCTTGGAAGCAGCTCCCTTATTTTAGTGAACTACAGTGGAGAATGTCGAAGCCAATTTTTCATTTTTTAAATGAAGTCCAAATCCATCCCTAAACTTCTCATGCATGTTCATTTGAAATTAGCTTTGTATGAATAAATGTTCATGGAAGATAGAGTATACTGAACTAAACTTGAGGAATTCAGATTGAGTTTTTAATACCTTCAGATGGAAAGAATCCCTGGAAGAATCTATTTATGATCACATTTAAAATTCCTGTGCTTAAGTAGCTAATTACAAAACATCTGAACAACCTGATCAAACTGTATTAAAATCACTTGCATCAAGGTTATATTCTGTATGTGAATACTAGGGTATTTCAAACTACTTCAGTATTCTCATAGATGCTTGTCTACAAGAAGTGGATTCTCTTGTTATTTTTTTAATTTATTTTATATAATAAAAACCATTTTTCTTCACCATTCCTTTTTCAGTCATTCTCCTAAAGAAGAGTTCAAATGCTGTAACTGCCAAGTAAATAAAAACTCTTATTAGTCCCTGAAAAGACATGGACACTTTCAAAGAATCCAATGGTTTGGACAGACACGCCAAGGTAGCTGTATGACAGAAGTCAACATCACTAATGAAAATTCCTTAAAAATGATACAATCAAGTAAAACATGCATTCCTTTGAAGGCATTAAATCATTCTAATAAGAATATTTAGATACAATTTCAAAAGGTAACTGACCATGTTTTTCAGAATAACCTTCAGCTGCATTGTTTCTTCTCATACATTGGTATAAGGCAAATTACGTTGGTACAAAGATCTGCTGCCGGACTGTTACACACAACTCTTGTTACAAAGAAAATTGTGATAAACATGTGGCTTAGTAAATTTAGACAACTTCTACTATAAAACTAACAATGTGCAATGGACCAAAGTTTAAAATCAATGAGGTAAGTGCAACTTCTGTAGCACAGAATCTTCTATACACAAACAGGTCTCAAAAGCTTGACTGTTGTAATCCACCTTTAATAGGTATTTTGAGATTTAACGTAAAACAGCTTGCACTAGAGCAGAGTCAGTTTGGAGAGATCATTATAAAATCCCATTATCACTGCTACAAGTTGGACTATTTGTCATCACAGAATAGATGACAAGCTCAGAAATACTACATTTGTTATTATCAGATGATAAATGATATTCCATTAAAGCTGCAATACATCATCTGCAAAGCTGCAAAGAAGATATCAAACCTATCAGTACTTGACTTATAATTTAATTTTCAAAAGCTGTCAACTAAAATTCCAAAGGCTAAGCATTTTCATTTTTAAAGTTCATCTTATTTATTTTCCTCATCTGTTAGTCTAATTTTTTTGATATGGCAAAAATAACAGATTATGTGCAAGGTATAATTCTTTTTCTCTTGATTAAGCAATACATCAGATGTCACTTACGTATTAAAAATATATGACAAATAATAAAGCAAAAGAGTAGTGGTGAACACACCTTATTTGGATTTCTTCTTTTACTTTTAAATGCAACAGTAAAGGACGGGTCAGTCTAAAAATATTTTGATTATGTTTTATTCCAACTAATATGAAGTCTGAGATTTTAAAATAGACACTTTGAATTTTATTTTGTACAAATACAAAATGCAATATAAAACTATTCAAACTGGTACTTGGCAAATATCTGTTTAGCATATAAACAATTTTGACATGCTAAATCCCAGAAAAGTATTAAAAAGCGCTTTGGGCTGGGGACTGATCAGCTGGGGAGCAGCTCTGCTGAACAGGCCCAGCTCAGGCGGCTCAGCACAAGCCAGGCAGGGCCCTGGCAGCAAAGACGGCCAACAACAGCCTGGCCTGGAGGAGCAGGAGCCCAGACAGGTGATGAAGGGAACTGTACAGCCAAGCAGGGGCATCGGGTACTCGTAGAGGCTGAGCAGTCTCCATCCTTGGAGAGTTCTCAAGTCCCAATCACACAGAGCCCCAAGGAACCATGTCTAAGCCCACAGCTGACTCTCCCCTGCACCAGAGGTTGGACTAAAGACTTTGAGGTTCCTTCCAGCTTGAATTATCCGATGACTCTATCCCTATAGCACAGAAGTGCAGCAAACAAACAGCAAAAATCAAGCCCTGCGTGAGAGGAGACCTTTTTGCTCTCTACAGCTACCTGAAAGGAGGTTGTAGAGATGCAGGTGCTGCCCTCTTCTCCCTTGTAACTAATGACAAGACAAGAGGAAATGGTCATAAGTTACACCAGGGGAAATGCAGATTAGATATTGGGAAAAATGTCTGTAGTGAAAGTGCAGTTAAACATTGGAACGGGCTACCCGGGGAGGGGGTGGAGTCACCATCCCTGGAGGGATTCAAACAGCGAGTAGCTGTGGCACTTCAGAGTATGGCCTAGTGACCATGGAAGTGTTAGGTAGAAGGTTGGACTTGATGATCTTGGAGGTCTTTTCGAACCTTGATGATACTATGATCCTTGTAAATACTACTGCTCAAAAAAAATCCAATCAAAAAACCCAACTGAATACTATCTCTTAAAATAAAACCAAACCAAAACTCCATGTTTGCATCTTTGAGCAACAATATTGTGAAGGATGCTCTGTATACAAGCTATGTACAGTCTGAAATTACATGACTGATGCAAGCAATGAAAGTGATACCCTGTAATTTGATTGTTCTATTGTTATACCAGTGTTACCCAGTTCTTCCTGTAGAAAATTTCTTAGAATATTTCTAAAATCAAAGGTGCATCACAAAAGATCTGAATATTTTTACTGCTAGTTAGGCACAGCGTATAATGAAAATGGTTGAACTATTGTCATGCCATTTTTTGCAGTATTTTACAACTAAGTGTGACTAAACAAGCTTCAGACACCACTGCATCCTACAGTCCATTTGTAAATTAATTGACTAGAAACAGTTTCTGAGTTGATATATTGTCTTAAACTTTGTGCTTCTTCATTTATTAACTTAACATCAACTTGTAATAGCATCACAGACCTCCAGGTATTGCATTTCCTGGCAATAAATGAAGGGCATCAACCAAATGCTGGGAAGCAATTCAAAGTAACTTGGTCACTAAAAGACATAAATCTCCTATTTGCTCTTTGATGTTTGAGCTCACCATTTGAGACTGCTCCACCAAGAGAAATACAAATCCACAGCCCCATCAGCAGCTGCTGTCTGGCTTTAAAAACACTCAGTTCCTCAGAGCATTTTTCAGAGTTCAGCAATGAGCAACGTAGCAGCCCTAGCTGGCCACAGGGCACCTTCTTTGCAATTAGAGCAGAGCACAGAGTCCAAATCTCATGAGCTTCTTGTAAATGAGATCCTCTGTGCTAAAAGAGCAGACATGACAGGGATTTTTGAAATACTCTTTCACATTCACAATCCTGAAGCAAAAATTAAACTGACAGCTCTTTCACCCACCTTAGCGCAAATGGTTCCTGCAATATTACCGGATGTACAGGGTCATCTTTGAACCAATATGTTCGACTTCAACATCAATTTTTTTAAAATTAAGAAAATTCACCTTTGGCTAAAATTAACAAGTGCTAATATCTAGCACAGTTTTATTCACCCTGTCTGGATGTGACCTGGCAGCAGTTATTCTGCTTTTCAGATTCCACCCTTCTGTGAGTTTCAGGCATGGTTTTGGTTCCCCCACCAGATCCAGTTTAACTTCCTTTTCAATACTGCCACCTACAAGGGAAAACAATATCTGCCGAGTTGCTTTGAAAATGTTGCCTTCAGCATTGTGTTGCTCCGATCACATTCATCTCTGTCCTTTTTTTCAAATTTGATTTTAAATATTTACAACATCATACATCTTCCCCTCCCGAAATTACTAACGAACTGTTACTGTCTGTGAAACCTGCTGGATGAGTGATGGCCAACTTAAAAGGGAGCATCAATGTTTTATTTGTGAAATATAAGCTGAAAATAGTCTGCAGATTCCTTCTTTTATTGATCTTCTACTTTGTGGAAAGGTACCTTATGTACTTAACCAAAAAAAAGACTTCATTGTGTATTATAAAATATTGAAAACCTTGAAGTAAGGAAGTAGATCAACATGTAATAGTCACTAACTTGAGGTAAACTATAGAGAAACTGAAAATTCAACAGACAAGAATAAAGCAATGGTAGCTGGAAATAATTTACACACAGTGGAAGAGAATTTAGCATTAACAACGGGAGAGACAGATTAATGAACAACTACTGGCAGAACAGTTTAATAAAATGAGTTTGAAAAATCCTTGTGAACAGTGCTGCCACAGTCACATAGGAATTCTAAAAAAGACTAAGAAACACCAGCACAGTTTTCAATTTCAGCACAGAAGAAAACTGCAAATTCAAATTGGATGCCACCTGATTTTTACATCCTCGATACTGTCACTTTCTCATTCTTTTGCTATGAGCACCAACAAAAATCTTGCAATGATTTCTGCAGGCCAGAGATCTTAGTACCGTTGCTACTGTTTGTAGCTAAAAGACCTATGGACGTGATTTAAACCAGTGTGCAGAGCCCCGGACTGAGCTGTATACCAGTTCAGTCTTCACAGGCTGACTGTAATAGTTGCCAGAACACGAGTAGCACAAAATATAGCTCAAACAAGTGACAAACAGACAGAAGCAAGGAATAGAACAGGATTAAATTAAAATGAATGAACTACTGCTTGGAGTATGGTTAGGGTGAAAAACAAAGGAAAGGCATATAAATAGTAAACTGAGAAGTATTTGAATGTGAAAATTCACCTTAAGGAGAGGAGCAGAGATAGTATTGAAGGACATCTCTAAACTAGATCATATACAACAGAGGAATCAATTCAGCAGGTTCATTGGTCCTTTTCAAGCCCCAGTTTCAAAAAATAAAAATAAAAAAAATCTATCAAATATAATTGGAAAATATTGACATAAGTCTTTCAGTCATTATCAATATTATTAGAAAATACAGGTGAACTTTTACTGTTGAATATATCCATATGGAACATAGAAGCATTGCAATCCGCATACATGTATTGCGCATTTGTGCATATGAAGTACACAATACATAGATACATCTATACAGAGCTGTCATACACATCTCAGTGCCCCACGATCCCTTTGCTCCCTTGGTGTATAGCGAGATGCAATGGATCCAATGAGCAACATCTGCAAAAAAAGGGCACTTCTCATTTTATTTTGGCCTGTAAATTATGAGTGCTCAGCATTTGAGCTGTTCAGATTAAGCATACTGTTTTCCCAGTTGGATGAACATAAATCCCAGAGTTATATTTCTAGCATAAATAATATTATGAATTTGAATTCTACCTTTCCATGGACATATTTTAGTAGTTGCTTAAGGCTCACTGTTTACACAAATGTTTCTGGCAGTAAATTAACTTAGTAGAATATTTATAAGAAACAGATGTTCAGCAAACTAATTCTTTTAAAATATTGAGCAAATATTCATTTTCCCAAAGCTCAACAGTTCTTCCATGTGACCCCTAAACTGATCAGCAGTATCTTGCCTATGTCATGAAGTAGGTCCACGGCTTTTGTTTTCCTAATCAGAAACAAACCAAATCCCCCCAAAAGATAGCAAACACTGTCTTCTTCAGGCAACAGCTGTTCCCTTCCTATTGCAGTCTTAGCCTGGAGCATTGAGGACACAGGATTGCCTATCAGCCTGAGTCTTTGCAAAAGTGCTTTACCGGAGTCAAACGAGTGAGGAGACCAAGATCTGCCTGAAGAAAGCTGCCAAAGAGTCTAACAGTCAAGAGCTATTTTAAGTGCTGTGCATTTTCTCCCAATTTCTAATCCATGAAAGAGAAGCTAACAAAGAATATATTAATCTCCTTTCTTCATCTTTGTAGAATACTAGTACACTCCTCCTAATCCCAAAGAAACTCAAACCTTTGCTATAGCCCAAGCTGCTCTTTAGGTGAAGCTGAGAGCAGCCAGCAGCTGGTTGGGAGTTCCCACCCGCAGTTACCCACCACTGGGGACCTGAGCACTGGCCCAGATACTCCGATCCCTCTCCTCTCCCGGCCAAAATCAGGAAAGCAGGTCTTCTGGTAGGACATACACAGAGAGCTCTGATACCACTTGCCATTGTGGATTATACTAGTAGTAAAATACCAGATTATTAGTCATTCAAAACTTAATTGTTAAAAATTATTTTTAAAATTAAACAATGATAATAAGCAATTCATGCTTTTACAGTGATTATCTATTCCGTGCCTGGATTCCAATTTGGAGACTCCTCCAATTGTTTATTTCCTATTATTTTTAGTCTTAGAAAAAAATGAACATCAATTTTCCATAGTAACACTCCATCAGAGTCAGAGATCCACAGACCTCCTACCCTTTTCAATTCCTAGCTGTATCCTGCTGCAACTTTCTACACGGATAAAAAAAGTGTTTTAATAATGATTTTGTCTCTATTTATGATGACTTCTTTGTTTAACAGCTCTAGTAGTCCTTGTTTTTATTGACATAACATCAAGTTCTCCTTGTATTAATGTGTTTTTAAATTCTTCCTTCAACTTTTCCATAGAGGGAGAAAAACAAACCCCCCCAAAATTGAAATCTGCTCTGTCATCTGTCCTAGACAAAAGAATCTGGAGAATTTGGAAATTTACTTGTGTGCATTCAAAAATGTTTCATTTCAGACACTGAAAGTAGACTGGAAGCTGCTTTTCAAAAAGATAATGGAGTCGTCAATATCTCAGCCCCCTCTTTCTGCTATTGCTATGCAGATTACTGACTCATTCTTTAACACCAACACTGTGTTTGCCTGCAGAGCTCTCATTACCTTTGACAACATTTTCGGTCCCAGAACATCTAATTTTCAACTCTAGAGTACACAAATGGGAGAAGAGAGACAGTACTTGTTGCCTTTGAATTATGCAGAAACTAAATCCTATTGTTATTACCTTTCCTTGTCACACAGATGAGAAACAAAGAAAGTGATGCTTTTTGTAACGCATCTCGATAACACCGTGAGATTGTGATCCATTACTCCAATGGCACTTCATGTTCCTAGCGTAAAAACGGATGAAAAATATTTTTCTTCAGTGTTTAAAATGACATATCAAAATGTTTTCAGCTCAGATCCCAGAATGCTTTGTTGCAATCAAAGGAGAAGATATTGGTAGGTCAAAACCAAAAGCAAACAAACTATGATTCCTTATCCTCCCTCCATACAATTTGCATATGAAATGATAAAAGCGTCCTGCAGCACTAAGGGAGTAGAGATGCTTGAAGATATTGATACTTTAGTGGATTAAATCCAGAATCCTTTTGAGCTGGAATAAGGGCTCTCCTAGTAGCAGGTTTGCTGCATAAGGCCCTCTGCTGACTTGGATATGAAATGTGTGCAAATCCCTGCTGGTTTGGACACAGGTGGAAATCCTCGCGGGAGATCTTGGCACCCGTATGGAATTAGCGGATTGATTTAGGTTATGCAGATAGGGCATCTGGAAAGGAATTCAGAGGATTATTTGCCTTGAGAACTAAACTCAAAAATACTAAAGTAACAGTAGAAGACATTGATTGGAAAAAAAAGAAAAAGATTTATACTCTAGCTCCAGCTATAGAGTGGCTGATAGAGTTTGTGGAGGAATTCCTACATTTATACATGTGTATACACTGGTACTTAGAAAAACATCCTTTCTTACATTTTGTTTCTTCGGGGTTTTTTTCTTCCCCCACCCCATGCACACGAAAGCACCACCAATGTAGCAGCTGCCTCTTGTATGATGTAGAGAATTCTGTAGCTGTGACTTCAGCTCTTTTATTTCAGATTGTACAGAAAAAAGTGATGATGCTTCCATTCTCAGCAACTGCACGGCAAAGAGCCCTTGGATGTGAATGTGTTGTTCTGTATCTCCTGCAATCCACTTTTGATATTTTGGTGCTAGTGTGTGAATTTTCTTGCACTTGTTGCTCATTAAACATCTTTTACATAAAGCATTTGGTTTGGCTTGAGATAGGAGGTCTCAATCTTTTAAATTTCATTACATGGATTTTAGCCTCTCCATCGGACAGCCACAGAAGAGGCGAAAAATGCTCCAAATTTGAATCAAAGATGATCCAAATTTGTGTGCCAACTTTGTATAGGTTTATTGTGTGTCTTCTGCAGTGGTAGCATCTTTTTTCTACCCTTTACAACATGCCTAGGACTTTTTAATTCTTCTTTGAGACCAGAAGTACGACTCCACCTATTCTCCGTATAAATACCACCACTTGCACCTGGTTTTGTTCTCAGAAATACATTTTGAAATTAATAACATCATTCATCTCTAGGTAAGCTTCCAATGCAAAAGTAAAAACAACCAAAAAACAAAACTCAGGGAATCAAGGAAAGTAATAAAACCAACTCTATTTACAGCAGTTAGGCTAAAAATATAATATCCTTAGTAGCTAATATGAATGTGAGGGAAGAAATAAAGACTTCTGACTGAACACTAAATGAAGGAAGATTCAGAAGAGGAGGTTAGTGTATTAGAACTAGTCATACACACAGTTGTCTCAGCAGTCTCTTTGCAGGGATGTAGTTTCATTTTTTTCTGGTCAGCCTTTTATATTCGTTACTAATTTTCAGAAATACAACAATAACCACTTCATTCTGAGCTTTGAAGGTGAGTCATGAAGACTTTCATATGCTCTCTCATGGAAGGTTTATTTTCTTTCATGTTGTTCCTTCTCTTCTTTTCTAGCTTTTTTGTATAGAGTGCAATTGAGTACACCATGGCAGGGAGAGGAGGACATGTGGCCACGAACCCTTTATTATTAGAAAAAAACACTTGTGGCTGGAAATAAAATAAGACTGAACATTCAGATTAAAATCTCTATTTTTAAAGGGCTTGTGATAGAGTAATGACCCCCAGGGTTTCTCATTCCTATGAGCTGAATGGCTCTATGACACTTTGGACATTTCTCTGCAGGTGCCACTTGACAGAGCAAACAAAAAATTACACAAGTACCATTGTTAAAGGTGGACTGCTCACCAGTGCACACCTCCTGCATCTTTCCCTGGCAGATGCCTAATGGCATTACTAAAGACAGACATACAGGAGCCTCTGCCCTCGAGGGTTGCCTTATAATTCAACGTCAATGAAGAAATGTTAGCCCCGCACCAGACAGGGAATACAAGAGTGTCTAGGCACTACCTTTGAGGGAAGTGAGGCTGAACTGTAGAATAACTTTTGGAGAAAGCAAGAAATAAACAGCAGTTCTTCAGGTATTTCCTAGTCTGTTTTCATCACAGAGCTGAACCACAGTCCAGACTTGGAGCAACACCCCTCTTCAGAAACAGGCTTGTACCTTTTTCTGAGTCACACCAGCCCTGGAAGCCAAGTCACAGGGAACAAGATCTGCTTCTTTTCCTGAGACCCTATAAATGATAGGGTTAAGGACAAATAATTCACCTGTACCCAAGGACAAATAGTATATTTTAAAGTACAAAAGTAACTACGCAAAGGTATCTGAGCAAGCCCAATCTCACATCACCTCCTCTTCTATTGTATTTTCCACTCTGTTTTATTTCTCTTTCAAGGGTGGTGGAAAAAAAACAAAACCAAAAATCAGTCAAGAACCAGGCACAGCTGCAAACAAAAGCAAAAAGGGTTTGGCTTTTCTGAAATGGAAGTTGACATTGTATGCCACACAAGGTAAGTATTGATAACTGATTATGCCCACCCATCAGTTTTTTAAAAAATATAGTTAATACATAGAAGAGGTGAAAGATTCAGATAGAAACTATCACCACGTGCATCAAACTGGCACTTAAACTGGCAAAAATGATAAATTGGCACATGGAAAAAACTGCTCAGCTGAATCTTTTCTTGGAAAAATATCCTTAACTAAATTTCAAAGTAAATTTGGAATTTTAATTACTTGGTTGAGAGCCTTGTTTTTGGAAATAACTCTTCTTGACCTCCTTAGCCCAAGTATTCACCAGAATCAGTCTGAAACCCTTCAGATCTCACCACAAGCTTTTCATTCCCTTTTTTCAGTAGCACAGGTTTTGTAGGTCAAATTGTTAAAGTATTAGGAATTCCTTTTCCAGCGACTAAAGCTGCAGGCCCTTGAGGACACTAGGTTAATGTCATCAAGACTACCTAGGCGTGCATCTGCCTCTGTAGATACCCGTATACCCTTGTCTCTGCCTGAACACCTGACAGCCCTAAATATGAGTACTGGTTAACCTAACTTTGCCCGGGATTAGATCTGATTTGAACACCAGATGTCAGTGTTGTGCTTATGTTACACGTAACTTGGTTTGGCTGACGTCTTGCTCTTCCAGCTATCAAAATTGTGCGACTAAACCAAAAGATTTTAGAATCTTTTACACATAACATATTACATAATTCTGGCCTGAAAAAGCACAGGCCGCGCTGAAGCAACTGGCCCACAACTTTCAGAAGTGTTAGGACTTTGCTCTGATACCAGTCAAACACACACCCCACTTCTTTGAAAACACTAAAATAAAGTGAGTCTTTTTATTTTCTTCTATTTCCATGAGGAGAAGAAATAAGCTATTAATTATTCTGACACTTGAACTCCTGTGTGATACTACTGGTTAAAAACTGGTCTCATCAGAGAGGATTTGCTCCCAGAACACACCGAGCTCTGCAGAGCTGCTCTCTTTCTTTCA
Source organism: Todus mexicanus (assembly GCA_013389965.1). Classification (NCBI taxonomy): domain Eukaryota; kingdom Metazoa; phylum Chordata; class Aves; order Coraciiformes; family Todidae; genus Todus; species Todus mexicanus. The sequence continues at coordinate 17,670 of WEIS01015408.1, read as the reverse complement.
GTAGAGGTCTCTGTTGTGAAAAAAAATAATTCTCAGTGGAACTACAGAAAGATAAGTTAAACCAAACCATGTCAGGCCGTTGAACAGATGATATCTCAGTCCATGCCTACTAAAGCCACGAAACCCTGACAGAAGGAAAATGGAAAGAATATGTCATGAGCCACATGATATGTTCTGATTTTATAGCTCAAGAGCAATACTTAATAGTCTGCTTTTACACAAGAACCCAGTCTTCTTTCATTTGAGCTTTCACACTATTTTCACAAACAAGGGAAAAAAACCCCAGATCTCTGTTAGCTTCCATTAAAAACTCAATTCACTACGAACTTAAATACACACAGAAATCGATGCTCATGTTAAAAAAATGTTGAAATAGTTTTTGAAATGAGGTTTCAGAATAAACTAGACATTAACCAACACTGTCTACAGAAAAATCTGTGAAGTCTTGGTATTTTGAGATTAGGTAACCATCACTTGTGTCATTTTTGGCTTCTTCCACAAGATGGAGTAGTAAGATTTGAGCTGCCAGAAATGCTCGTTGATTTAGTAACTAAATTCATTTCTTTAGTGATTAGATCTGATTCAGAAGTATAAACTGATATAACAGATCTTTGTTTGAATTTCCTTACATAAGGAGATGTTATCCACCAAACTGACAAAGAGGGGAAGATATTGACCATGGACTGTATTTTCCACAGATACTTTATGCAGTTCGGTCAAAAGCAATATCCAGGTTTAATATCTGTAAAGCACATTCAAATCGTTCTAGCCCAAGGGTGACTAACAGATGACTCAACAAGAAAAAAAGAGCTAAGACACTTGTTGCCCAATATTTGGTAAAACAAGCAAAAGAAAGGGAGGAACAACAGACTTGATTATATAACACATTGTAATCATTCGGGGGCACATGGAGGAGTACTGTGTGAGCTGTGCCTGAAACAAGAGTGTGATAAACACCCCTAGGAGATATCCTACCACTTGGGAAAGAAAATGAGGTGTCTTCAACATTTTCTCTCCTACCATCCAATGCTTTTTCACTGAAAAAGGAAGGGGCAGGAGAAGTCTTAACACGGAGAGAAATATAACAGCTCCCTCAGGGACAGGCAGTGGTAGAGAATAAGAGGAGAGTATTAATATCCCCTGTGATGCCAGCAGTTTTCTAAATCACATCCAATTAAAGCTTAGATCAAAAGCAGGTGGAATTTACCCCTTGACTCTCTCCCCATCCCTTCCATTGCCTTCACTGTGATGCACAAGTGTCTCTAGCTCAGAGCAAACACAGCCAGATTGCATCAGCCGCAGAAAGAATCTTTTCAACCTCTTTTTTTCAAAACAAACAAAAACAGCCTCCTCCCAGGCAATTTCTGCTGCCTTTCATGTCATTCATACTTGCCACGGATTATGTTGTACAGAACTCAAAGCCTAATTATGTTTCTCTCCTGCACACACAAACATCATCCTGGGAGCATGCAAGCAGACCTATCCTGAGAGTTTCGGTAGAAATAAAAGTAACCACTTATCAACCTTACTTCTTCAAATGCAGAAGAAATCCAATAAAGATTTATATTTCCTTTTGTATTTCATAAAATGAAGCTGTGGAGACTGGCAACATTTTTATGACTTGCCCTCCATATTAGGTGTCCAACTCCTTTAGGCTATCGTGGCTCCTACTTAGAGGTGAATAATTTTTCTAGGAGGTGAAGACAGATTGCATACTTAAGTATGTTATTTCTGGTTTGAGTTGTTCTCTAACTGGCCAGTTACCTAGGCAATACTTAGATCTAGCTTTTACAGAAGTCTGTCAGTTGCAAAACTGAATTACATCCTCGCTTGCTATCAGTTGGCCACATTTTGACAGCATATTTTGGTGTGTAACTTTTGGACACAAAAAAGTATCGCTAAGACCTTTATGTATTACGTTACAAAAAGTACATAAAATAACCCACAAAAAGAACTGACCACAATAGAAACCCAGCGGCTATTTTTACAGATGCTCCATGTGAAGACTACTATGAAAAGACTTCGAAGAGTTCTCAAACCGGTAGATTTAACAGGGAAAAGGCAATCTCAAGCCTGTAGGCATATTTCTCAAGCATGACACAGTGCTAATCTTCAGGTTATCATTAGAAGAATACATTGATTGCATGAATGAGGCATAGAAACTACCTCAGTTCTCCTAAGGAAAATAATTAGAGATGTACACAAGGACTTTTGAAAGAAGTAGCATCTCAGGTGGAGCTTGGAAGGCTGCTAGCAGTCTAAGTGCCCAAATCTCTATAATTGGTCTCTGGAGAGTTTCAGATTCTTAGGTTATGTCACAAATTACACGTTATTCTTTTCCTTTAGTAGCATCTGTGAAATTCTAACAGGTGAACAGGCTGGCAAATTTAGACTGCATCTTTTCCCTGTATCCTGGACTATTTTTACGCTGCCATAAATTTTCCACATGCTTTGTAAATAAAGTAATTTGAATTAAGATGGATTAGCCACTTCTTTGGCAGCAAGTAGTCTAGAAAAAGCAAAAGTATCAGACTTTCTACTTAAACTCCATTCAGCTCTTCCTCCTCAGAGAATGTGCTAAGGCCTGGAGTGTGCAACTGGAGGCAAGGACCACTGGGGCAGGGTGGCACTAGCCTGGAGGGGGTGATAATTCGCAATCCTGCCATTCTTCAATATTATTCTCAGCTTCCATGTCTAAATCAAAAGTCTACAAACGTTATTGCAAAGTCACAGAACAATGATCTTCAGTAAGCACCTCCTAAATTAGCGAATAGCCTGTGGATAACAATAGTGTCTAACCGTTTAGCAATAACCTCTTACAATGACATCACAAACCTTGCAGGTGGCACCGTGGGACGCTCCTATTTTTCTGGCATAAGGGTGAAGCAGGGGAGCAGAGCCAAGCAGAGGGTGCTGCACACACAGCGCAGTCCCTGCTGTGGCACCAGGCCTTTGCTCTGCTGTGGCAGAGTCACCTGCACCCATTGCACCTCTCAAGACACAACAGCACAATGCAATGGATGGGGATGGAAGACACAAAGCAACTGCAGGTCAGATCCTCAGAGGTACTGGATCAGGAGCTGTTAATACCAATGCCCTGTAGGACTTAGGCCACAGTGGTGTATCCAGGTCCAGGACACGGGGGAAGTGCAGAGCAAGGTCCTACAGGGAAAGTGCTGTAGCCACTTGCCAGCTGTCAGCACTCCTTCAGTGCACTGATTTGAGCTCAGCCCGAGACCTTGGAGTAAGAAAAACTATCATCTGCCAAGAGACTCCTTCCTGCCATTGGAAACCCTTTCAGCGAAAAATCACCTCCAACTTTTCCTTCAGGAGGAAAACTGAGTGAGAAATTGTTACATAAACTCTCAAATCATTTCCAAATTTCACTTACTGCAAATTACCCAGTATTTGGCTCAGCTCTATTTGCTGTCAGGAAGAAATCACACACACACTAAACCGAGAAAGTTTCCTGAGTCTTTCAGAAGTAGATTCAACTAGCTCTTGCCTTCACTTCTCCAGCCAAGCCCCAAACCAGATTTCTGTCTTCATTTCTCTTAGAATGTCCCTCAAGTTCAGAAACATGAGCCAGTGCAGAGTGTGGGCTCCCACAATATGACCTTACCAGAGCATCCTCTTTGTTTGTTTGCAGGTGCAGAGCAGGTTGGGCTGCACACGATTGCAGAACCCGGGCAGAGTTATGCTGGAGTGCAATATTCTCCCTGTGCGTCATCACTGCCATTGAGTCCATCGGAATAACTCTAATGGCTGCTTTAAATATATCACCTGATGGATTTAAATTCTGAGGCTGAGTCAGAGAGCTTTTGTTAGAGCATTTTTAACTCTAGAAATTGCTCTCTGGTGATCTGATAGACTCCCTAATTCATTGACTTTCAAGACGGTGTCCAAGGTTTACATATTTATTGATGCCTTTGCTTAGAGATGTTGGTGATGATTTATATACATTTATTGAGGATATGTTGCATGTTCACTTAGTTGAAACTAGTCAATATGTTCTTATTTTGTTGTTATCTTAGTATACATGCCAAGAATCCCAGTGATGAGGGCACTTTATATTGTAAACATAAAATTGTAAAATAAATACATTTATGCTAAGCCATGTAGTTACTCATGGCTCAAAGAGCTAACTTAGCTGAGACAGCAAACTGATGTTATCGGAACCTAATTCATTCTCAGACTTCCAGAAGCAAGGAACAAGTCAATTATTCCAGTGTGACATGAAAACTGTATTTATAGTTTCATTGATTAAGAATATGTATGTGTTATTTCCCTAGGATACTGACTCATTTAAAAAATAAAAATAAAAATGATCCATTTCTAATCCATTAAACTTTGCTTTCTCTTTGAAATAACAATTCCCACGTCTAGTATTAAAAAAAAGTAGGGAACTGAAGAGAGTCATATTTGGAAAAGTGTCTAGTTCACTCAAGCAGAGAGACCAAAAGGTATTTACTCACCATCCTAGTAGCAGCACTGGAAATGCACTTGTACCAGGGCTAAAGCACCTTTCTGTTCCCTGGGATACGTCACGTGTTAACATCTCTTGGTGCACCAGGGTGCCACACGGAGAAGCAGACACTATTACTAAAACTCACTAAAGAGAATTGGCTCGCCCACTGTTAAAATTCTAAATAATACACAGAGCAAGAAACAAGAATAAAAAAACAAATGGGACATTTGGGGAAGGGCACCTATATTCCAAATGCTAGATAGATAACAGCCCCAAAATACCAGTGCAATGTATACAGGCAGCCAAGCAGCCCTCTTTGATGTGCTCCTATTTCACCATAAGCCTATCCTTTACGCAGAATGCCCTAAGGCCTTAACGCAACAGCCATGAATTCCCACCAAAGGATGCCCATCACTTCCAACACATCAAAAGCACATTCCAGATGAGTCATGTCATTTAGAGAGTTCTTCCTCTACAACCAGGCTGTCAGTTATTACAATCTCGGATTAAAAGGAACCTTGACTGTCATAAGGAAGATCCTCATCTTCCCCATTATTCTATGTGTGACTTCCCAAACCTGGTTTAAAACAAACACAATGGATTTTCCTCAACATTTTCACGTTATGTACATCTCAATCAGGCCTCTCAGTGCACCAAACGCTGTCATGCACAAGTGAATTTCAGATGTTCTCCTAAAAACTTGTTTAATATCAAAAGTATTCCTCTCCTTCATTTGTTCTAACTGTGAACACAGAAACAACAAAGTACTCATGATACAAGTTTCAACTTCAGTGAGACTCTTACCAGGCAGTATTATAGAGATTACCAACAAAACCTAGTGTACCAATACAAAACAGCAACCCAGACAGAGGCTTTAGAATAAAAAGCAGTGCCTTTGGATTTTTCTCATACATAAGATACTATCAAACCATTTTTGCTATTATGGTCTCCAGGTCTTACTACTGGTTTCCTGAAGAATGTAGCTTTTCTCCCTCTTTTCTAACATTTTCAATAATTCCTCAGAAATGGTAGTAAAGATTTTTATCTAAAATAAATTTGGATGTCAGCTAGGGTGTGGTGACAATGACAGACTTTTTCAGTTCCTATGATTCAGGCACAGTAGAAGAATGTAAATGGTCTCAAGACTATTAACTGTGACTAAAAATGTGAACATCTTATTTGTTATTAGTCAAGTCTAAAGCTGTGGTTCTTGTCAAGCTGCTTTTCCAAACCTTACACATTCTTTACAATTAGAAGCTAAAACTAACAAGACTTTCTTAGAACAGAAAAACTTAGAGCAGTACATTTAGATGCTTCTATATTCCAGTGAAAGGTGCTTATTTAAATGAGATGCAAAACAGAGGAGACAGTTTAGAAGAGAGAATATTTTTAGAGGCGTTCTGCATAATCTATGAATAAATCTATTCATTTTTTTTCCCACTTAAAACAAAAGCATCACAATCCTCTATTCCCACATCTAAGTACCTTTTAACGATAATAAAAGTAGATGGACTACAAAAATTAAAGAGTGACTTTAGTAGAACTTCTCAAAGTTGTCTCCCCTTCCTAGTTTACCAGACTGGCTGTTAAAGAGCCAGACCTGGGACACCTGGACTTCCCAGTAACACTGTGAAGGAAAAATCCCCAAATCAGTTCTAATTCTGAAATCAGCACTTAACCTGCTCGATCCCAACTTCACCACTCTCCCAAGTTCCAAGGTTAAGCTTAAAGTGCTATGATTACTTCTACAGAACAGCACAGAGAAATGCTTTTAATGGACACATGCTGTTGTTTAAAACTACACAAAGCAAAGCTAAATAATCCTAATTATCAAAAGCCAACACATATCCCAGGACATGAATATCACCTGCTCTCAGTGACTCCTACAGGTAGCTTCGCTTCCCAAGTGTATCCCCTGCAAAGCATTTCAGTAGCTATTTCATAGGGTGCAAAAGCGAATATTAGCTTTCCAAGGAGATCCAGCGGCCCAGGTATCATACTGTTATCATCATTCTATATAAAGTAACAGATTTCAACCATGCCATTGGTTGAAGCTTCGGTGGCCATGGACAGATAAGGACTGTTGTGGTTTAAGGGTTAAAAAGGGAAGAAGTTATGACCCCAGAACCCTGTGGGCTCAGAGGGTCATGTATTCCCTTCCTTTTCCTGCCTTCCCCTATTTAAAGGGGGCAGGAAGCTCTGTCGGTCCTTTTCCCTTCCTGCACATGTGTCGTGCTGGTGCTGCTGGAACCTCATGCCAGGGGTGACAGGGAGGGCCTGCGTCCGTGTGTTGTGGGGAAAATCCATCACCATCCGAGATCGGGTTTTGTATCTATCTTGTATATATACATATCCCTTCCCTCAACCTTTCTGTATATCCTTTTTTTTCCCCTTAATATCTTCTGTTATCCATTAAAATTACATTCTTAACTTCCAATTCTGAGCAAGCCCCTTTGTTTACCTGTTACTTCCCCTGCCTATCTTTTCCCTGAGGGGGAGAGGGACAAAATCAAATCTGTCCCATGGGGTTTGGCCCTGAAACTCCTAAACGCAGACAGGACTTACAGGGTAAATACTAGGCTGCTGTAGTTTAACCTCTGCCAGCAGCTGCTCACCCACTGCTTCCTCCCACACACACCCTCCTGTGGGTTAGGAAAGAAAATTGAGAGGAAGAAAAAAGGTGAGAACCCATGGGTTCAGATAAGGACAGTTTAATAAAACACCATGAAGAGAGAAGAAAACAATAGTACTAATGATATTACTACTGAAATGATAGACAAACTGAGTAAATAGGCTCTACCTGTGCATGAGACACCACTTTCCTGGCTCCAGCCACACACTGAAACACATTGAAAACAGGCACCCCCACCCTGGGCTAGTCCTCCTCTTACATAGGGGCAGGACTCAAGTGGGGTATCAAGATGCTATTGCCTGGCTCAGTTGTTTATCTGGCTGTGACTCCTCCCAACTGATGGGGTAGCAGCTGCTGGGGGTACTTAACCCAAACCCAACCCAGCACACATGCTTTGCCTATCTTCAGTTAATTCCCTCGCTTAACATCATCTTTAAACATGTTCAAGATTTCACATCTGCCAAACACAAAGCAACATACTCAACAACTACTTCTTAATAGCATCAGCATTCAGACAATACCGCTGCTGTCTTAACTCTATTAACACCCCTACACACACTAATGAGGAAGGAAAGTTTTCCAATCGTACAAGCTGTTCTTCAAGTAGTAGAAACACCTCCAGAGCCCTGGGAAGAATAAGGAAGACAGCAGGGCTCAGCCAGCTCTGCTGTCCTCCGTTGCGTCCTGCACATCCACCAGGAATATGTCAGAAACCACCTGCCTAGAACATCAAACCTGGTTGTCTTTCAGTCACTCAATACTCCTAAAACTTTTCTGAGCTTTACCAGAATCAATTCTTCGCCCAGTATGTTGGTATAACACTGCGCACAAACAGTCCTGCTGCTGCCTTCTTGCTTGCATTTACAGTTACAAACACTCCGCCACAGAAATATACGCAGTATATTAAAGTTGGAGGGAACCCCACATTTTTCATGGAAATATCTAGTTATTTAACAAGCACCAATGATCAGACTAAAGTACTTCTAGCATTTAGTAGTGTGGTTAGTGAAATACGTTAAAATGACCATAATTCTATTACACGTTCATTCATTTCAACAGAAAGACAGATGCATTTTAAACCAATTAAGAACTTTGCAACTTTTCCTTTTGTACTAAGAGAAGGACTTGTTAGAACAATGCTGAACTTTATGGACCCATCTGGAATAGTTCTAATGCATAAATAACTCTTTCAGTGCAAGAATTTCCAAATAGCTATTTTGTATTCATTCATTGCACAGCTCTCTGGTACACAAGAGACATTTTCTCTGGGGGTCCCTCTGCACTCATTTTCCCCTTCTCCTTGCTGGTACAATGGCTATGCTCCAAGTCCCTCCTGTGTCCCACCCTGCTCCCCGACACTATCACAGATTTAGCTCCATCTTCCATACTCCAGCTCATGAAGGGACAGCCACACTGCACCCAAATGAAGTCAACGGTTCTTCACCAGTCTCTTTTTGAACAATATTCCTTCCTTCTTCCCAGACTAGTCCTGTCACGCAGTTCTCATATCTAACCCTGCTTTTCATAATACCTACCCTTTCGTTATTTTATCATTTTGCTCTATTTTCAAAGATTTCTCTTCATTCGATTTTATTAAACATCATTAATATTGCCCAATATGTTTTTCTTCTAATGCTGCTGAAAAGCAAATATAATTTCTTTAAAAAGAAATTAAGAGTCTTACTGAAAAATGGAGTTGAGTACTAAGTCGAGAACATTTCTGAAAGAAGGAGAATTTTGTGTAGGTTTGGATCTTCTGCAAAGCATTTATCATTGCTTTAGCTGGCATCACAACCACTTCTCTCTGGATAATGGATTGTAGCGAGAGTACGTGAAAACCCAGGACAAGAGTTACTTCAAATGTTGTATCCTTAATATAGACCTCAAGTTGAATCATTTGAAAGAGAAATGTAATTTTGACATGAAAATAAGTATATTAAGGCTGACAGGGTAAAGAAGGTCTGCTTTTTGTCATCCAATGTTTTCATGATTGTTGAGGTACCTGCAGTACAGCAGAATTTGATGACTAATAGGACTGGTGGGTGTTTTTCAGCCTTCCACAATTGCTGCTGATGCAGTTAGGCTTGCCATTGGAAGCATGTTTCCTGAGCTTACAATTGTGGCTAGACTGTAACTGTTAATAGGCCGCGACACACATGTGGACTGTGGTTTTGTGCAATTCAGTATAATGAAAGCTCGAGTCACAGGTATAGCTTTGTGCTACCCGATTGCTTTTCTGGTGTTACAGTGAAGTAGTGCAATAGTGAATCTGGCTCTGAATATTTAACCAGCAAAAAATGTTCAGCAGTAAGTAAAAAGTGTTGTTGGAAAGAGGTGTACCTGGAACAGAAAGCCCCTTGTCCCCAGTGTACTTGGAGAAGCTCACACATTTAATCAACATTGCCTTGGAAAACATTGTGCTACTTTTAATCAGCATCACTCTGGTTTCATTTGTATGACAGACGCAGATTTCTTTGCATGATCAAATGTTATATAACAAAAAAATAAAAATCCTAATATGCCTTTACTATCTAAAGGTCAACCGAATACCTAATATATGAAAGTGCACAAATTTCCTAGGGGTACCGCAGTAAATCTGGGAGTTATGTTTAGAGAGGAAATAGATTACATCTCTTTCTTTGGTTCTTATGTTGGCTGCTATTTTGTTGCAGCTGCGGTAATGCAGCAAATATGGCCACTGCTACTCTGTTGAAAGAGGATCTTTATAAATTCCAGTTGTCAACATGAAATCAATTCTGCTATGGGCAAAAGAGTGTTTCATCATTCCAATATTTGCACTCTGCTAAACCATATCCACAGGCAGTATGTGTCTTCATTTATTTATTTATTTGGGACTGGGAGTACAACACATTTGCAGCCCAGCGCTATGGATCTGTGGCAAAATTGCATAAAGGTTGTGCAGTGAATTTTTCTAAGTAAATGGGTCTTTTGATTTCAATGAGAGAACAAAGCCTTTAACTGATACACCGTGGATTCAATCTGAGCCATCCTTCCTAGTCAAAGAACCAAATGATATATCATTAATTAAAGACAAAATAAAAAAGGGAAGAGAAACGATGATTACATATCTTGACTTTTCATAATGATTTTTTTCTGTCTTGCACCTATGGTAAATAAGCCAAGCACTCCATAGCAATAGATTTTTTTAAAAAAAAAAAAAAAAAAGAAGGCTTCAGTTTGAAATTTCTTTTTCTATAGTCTTTCTTCTTCCAGTGAAAGTGTCTATAAAATTTTTAAAGGAAAGTAGGTTGCTAAAATGTACTTAATTTGCCATGATAGATTGAGTCCATGCTTCAGTGACTGTAATTGAATCTGTGACCTATTTCTTTAGTAAAGTAGAAATAGTCTCTTGGGTTTTTGTCACTACCATCTTTTAATGAAATTCAAAAAGACTGTCAAAATGTCTACACTTTTCCCACTAGTTGTTAATGTTATTACTTTACGATTTGTTACTTTTTAATTAATCTTAATAAATGTGTACACAGTCTACCTGGCAGTTGGAAATGGTAGGCATCAATTCATCACTGTCACACAGTAAAGCAAAATTAACAGGACAGAAAGGGCATTAAAAGCAATAGAATAGCTAGACACATATTGGTTCTACTTAAACATACTTTATATCTCTAATTTACACGATCTGTGTATTACAGCAGCCCCACTCCCACAGCTGAAGTTAAAGAATCTGTCAGCATTTTAATCATAACCCCAGACTATTTCCAAGACATTGCAACTCAACCATAGGACTGGCTGTGGTAGGGAGATTGCCAGACCAGGACCACCCCACTCCACCACCCACTTCCTTCATCAGAAGGAGATAATCTCACTACATTTTAGCCATTTAGAATATGACACATGTGGACTCGGGATGTGAACCAAGGCTTGGCTGACGTCCTGACTCCATGTTCTGATGAGATAAACACTATTTTCCTCACTCAGTGTTTCCAATGGGAATGTATCAGTCAAGAGGGGCAGAAAGCTTTTATCTAGTTCCCCAGTCCAAACAAGTGGGGAAGCAGAGGAAACGTTTCCTGCCCTCCAGTCCAGATGTGGCCTTAGTATTTTAATAGGTGCTCTTTAGCTTGATTATTCCTGATACGTTGGTGTCCTTAGGAAAAGTCACCCTGTGAGTTCTTCCCTCAAGAACGATTGGGATGCCAATAGCTAGATGCGAGGAATTAGCTTACAAACAACTAGGTGCAATGTTCTTATCATATTATGTTTAAGCCTGTAACTATGTAACTGTTGATATATGATCAATATGGCAGCTACACATGGGCAGCCCAGGGCTGGCCTTCACAACAGAGGGGGTCTCTGTTGTCAGTACAGACTCGCACAGCCCTGTCTCCTGTTGCGGGCCTGCAGCAGAGACCTTCTCTGCTGGTATATACACTACATCAGACTCAAAGGGAGCAAATGCTTCATGAACTAGCTGCTTATAACTAAGTATGATCTCTCCCACTCAGCCTCAGTACAAACGTGAGTCACACTTACCTGAAATTTGTTCATAAATTATTTATTTTAAAATGTAACTCTTGAGAGTAGGAAACAAAGAGCAAACCAAATAATCCCACCCCCTCTTTTTGCCTACCTCCAACCTTCAGCTCTTTGCATCAACAGGCAAAATCCAGAGTAAAGAAACCATGAAACAAAGGGCTTAGCTCAGGAAGCCAACCATTGTGCCTTCTTCAGGGCGCAATAAACCAAGGGATCTATAAAGACACCAGGTCTCACTTCTCTGGTTAATCACGTAGGTGTTTAGTTCACAGTTGGTGACTAATACAGTTTAAAGCATAATACAGGACTCAGCGTACTTCAGCTGGCCTGCCATGGGCTGGATACACAGACCTGACTACCAAAGGGTACCCTTAGCCAACAGGTAAACTGCTGGCAGGACACTGGGGGGAAGCTTACCTCACCATTTCCTGTGATCTAGTTGACCTACTTCTCAGATAAGCGAAAAGCTTTTTTTCCACTAAGATGGAATTCTTCATGAAAATTAAAAAACACAACCCACCCAAGTTCGAAGGCATAAAAAGAGATGACTGTTATTTTGAAAGTGAAGTGACTTTTGGATTTAAAAGGAAAATATATATAGACACACACACACTACCACATAACTACAGCACATTTTCTCAGAGGAAATATCATTGATAAGGATATCCAGCATATGGAGTCACTAACATGATGGACTATAATGGCTTGAAAGCAGTCATTATGTTCTATTAGGATACACAAACAAAACAGATTTCCTCAGCAGACCTTGCTATGCTTTGAAGCTATTACACTCCAGAAGAACTAAATCTGCATTTTAATTACTGCAAAGTTGCTTGAGTTTTACCCAATCTAATAGATATTATCCTCCTCAACATAAGGATTTAAACAAAGAAATGTCATCAAAAATTAAATAACAAATTCAAGTCCACCTGCCAAATTTAAGGTTAAAGATATTAACTAAAGATATCAGGAGCTATATAGAGACAAATTTTCTAAGGGTTACAACCTAACCTCTATTTTTGTGAGCAGTTTGCTATTCACCAGTAACAGCGGGCAAAAAGGCAGGATCTGGAGCCTCGTTACCTGATGGCTAGGTGCACTCAAAGATTTAGAAATGTTCCTTCTTATTTGCACTTGCCATCAGGCCTGCAATTTTGTAAGTGCATCAAATCCCCATTTTCTTTAGAAAATGAGGTTGTACAGGGAAAGAGTGAATGACGTGTGGATACCAAGTATTGCTGTAGTGGCTGAGACAACTGAGGTCTAACATTCATCTGATGTTTCAAGCCAAGTAGAACTGCCTGCTTGCTGTTAATTTAAGTCAGGTTCATCAACCTTTACACTTGCCATTAGTAAGATCCTGAGCAGACATCTTGTATAAACATATTGTGTGCCCTCTAGTCCAAGTACAACTGAAGCATTAATGAGTAAATTCATAGGAAGTTCTTCCACTAAGTCCAGAAAGAGCAAAAAATATATATAAAGTTGGGCTGAATAGAGAGAGTCCCATGGAGCTCCCAAAATATTTCTGGTAGCTTAGAAAAGCATATTTCAGACTTTCTGTTTCTTCTCCCCATGTAGTCCTTCAGTTCCGTGCCCTGAGTCAGAAAAGCACTTCAGCTGGTGAAATGTATCTCTTGGATGATGGAAAAACTTTAGAATCATTTAATACATTTTGACTTGGAGAAATAGCCTTTTAGTGGCTGCTTAGGCTTTAAATACTTTGGACAGACCTGCATACCATTTTTGAAAAGACTAATGGCTCATTATGTGATGAGAAGATGCTATTAAGATGTAGAAAGGATGGTTATATGAAAATGATTCATTTTGAAGAAATTAGACTATATTTGTTAGGATTTTTCTTTAAGATACTATGGCATGAATATTAAAATAACTATTCGTTTCCTTTTCCAAATTTTAAGTGGCTCAATTCATGATCAAAGTCATATTCAAAAGATGAGACTGGACATTACAGGACACAAGGAAGCTGAGGTTACCTGCTTCAGAGTCTGCCTTGAGAAATGAATGACATGGATAGCTTCTTTTAAAAAATAAAAAATATTGCTTTACACCAGATTTCAGTTTGTAAAACATTTTTCAGAGTAAATAAAACACAAACCACTTTGGCCAAGCCTAAAAAGAACGAGAGCTTAAAACTTTGCCAAGACAGTTTGTATGTATTTCCCATGTAGCTTTGAAGAATAGAATGTATTAGCTATCAATCAATATATTAAACACATGAAGTCAGATTTTTGAAGGAATGTTTAAGTCATGATCTTCCTGGCATATTGAAAGGTTTCAGCTCATTGTTACTAATCTAACAGAAATGGATCAAGTGTATCAAAAATAAACCTAGAAGGGAAGAATGAAATCAGTCTAAAATGATGGCAGCAGAAGTCCTGAGCTTACAAGGAAGATTGACAACAGTATTAAATCTCAGCTTTATCTTAGTAATTTTATCTAGACTCCAGTCTCACAAGGCTTTGAACATATGTAAATTAAGCCTCCTGAAGGAAAACTGATACATACTTATATTTAAATGCATATAACCTAGAAAACCAACAAAATAGTAGCAAAAATGTCAAATTTTTTCATCAGTCCTAGAATAATTCTGTAACTTTCTAGAAGAAAACAAAGGATGGAGGACAGGAGGGCCCCCACCAGTGAAGGGGCATGGGATGGAGGGGGAGGGCATTTCTCAAATTATGAAAATCCGAGTGCGTGTAATTATGGATCTGAACAGCTTTTGCCAGCCTTTGAATAGTTAGCAAGGTAATTCAAGAAATGGAAATGAACAGAAGTAAAGGAATTGTCTACAGAACACAAATGCCATAGCTACAATTGCCAGACAGTGGGGACAAAGGGGAGAGACGAGTTCTTAAAGAAAAGATTGGTGAACTACAGCTCTGCACAGACACCAGCATTTTTATATAAGATGAATTAGTGATTCGCTTTGGATACCATCCTGCACCACAGAGCTCTAAAGCACATCCATACCCATGGGGTTCTTCCAAAATGGCTATTCCAATTGTGTACCACTGACCTCAGTGAGACTGAAAACATATCAAGACCTCAACAAGCCCTACTCAGCAGTTCTAATGAAGAGTGGAGGTTTGGGGCTTTCGTTTGGATAAGAATGATTTATCTCATATCTATTTAGAGCATTATTACCAGTGCAAAATGTGTAGAAGTTAATTTTCAGATACTATTTCATACCTACTTAGATTGCTATTAACTGTCACCACAAGGCGTAAGGCAGGAGCTTTTCCAGTTCAAGTTTTGCAGCAGTCACAAACCTTTGGGTCAGCAGGAATGCAAGTTGGCAAAAATATTTTCAATATTTTCAATTAAACTGTACTTTACACAGAAGCTGACATTTGCAAAGAAACAGGACTTTTATGCATTATAAATATTATTTCTGAAACTGCACAAATATTTTCACTTGAAAAGCCCCTCAAATGTCACCATTAACATCCCAGAATAGGAAAGCAGAGATAAAATACAACTCTCTAATACAATCCCTATTTGAAACAGTGACTTAAGGATGATAGCAAAGTCACAGGCAATCAAATTCAGGAAGAAGCAATTGATTGATTTTTCTAGACATTCCAGAAGACTAATTCTTAGAAATATCGTTAAGACCTTGCATTGTGGTGATATGGAGATCACTGGATTTCAGGGAAAAAGCAGCTCAGAGAAATCAGTGGAAAGATTTTGTGTTAATAGATACTCAAACTAGTGCAGAAAATCTTTTTAAATCTTAGAGAGGCATCTAACTGAACAGGTTTGGATTTTGTATGAAATAAATATGTTCATGGTATTCAAAGTGTAGGTTGAATAATAGTTCAAGAAGTGAAGTAATGTCTTCATATTATACTGAATTTAAAAATAAGTACTGCTACACAGAAAATGCAGCACCAAAACGTTCCTGTATTTATTTAGAATCCAGAGTAACAGCTAAAAACTATTCTATTAATTTTAAGGTGGCTTAAACTGTCTTCCTGCATTTCTGTTTATGACTACAACAAAGCCAACGTGGCTAAGTTTCATCTAAGTCTAACACAGAGCTTGCCCCAGGCCCCCATCCCATACTAAGAGAAATAAAGACATAGTAGGGCTGCACTGTACTCTACACATGTCACAGAATCACAGGATTATTGGGGCTGGAAAAGACCTCTAAGATCATAGAGTCCAGCCGATGTCACTCAACTATCCTTTACATTTCTCATATAAAAGCTTCAGAATAAAAGCAAAGTTAACCTCACAGAAGGGACATGCACTTTGTTCATGGAAGGGACAAATGGATACTTGTTTTCTGTCCAGGATCATTATAGATACCATGAGGATTATTCACAGCACAAACACCATCTTGATGTACTTGTATTACCTACTCTTTCTATCAACAAAAATGAAATACTTTGTCAGACATCACATTAACTGTAAGAAGTACATATCCCCTAAGAGCTGGAAAATGTACTGCATTATTTCCTCCTTTTATGTCCACTAAATAAGTGATAGTCCCAAAAGCTGACTCAACACTCAATTCTGCCTTTTAAGTTTCTTTGTTTTATTNNCCTTTTTAGTTTCTTTGTTTTATTACTTGTCAATGTGTCTTTGCTGCACACAGAAAAGCTCCTTCCATCTCCATGGTCTGGATTTTACAAAGCTGGGTTTCCTCAGCATCTCCAGCAAGTCTAATGATATCAATAAATGCAAATCTAGTAAATAATTCCCATTTGAGAGAGAACATTTTTAAGTTCTGAGACCCCCTGCGTGGGACAGACCAACGAGAGAAAGGAAAAGTGCAATGCAGTGCAGCAATATCCTTTAAGCATTTTTGTTAACACTTCGTGTGTGCATAAAACACTTCTCTAATATAGATAAACTGAATGGAATGCTAATGGGGAGAAAGCAATCCTAACTCTATATAGGTGATGTTGAGTTAAGCCTGAAATCACCAT
>WEIS01015407.1:0-19255 GCA_013389965.1 Todus mexicanus | reverse complement strand
TTTTTTTTTTCCCTGAGAGGTTCAAGAGCAAGGAAGGAACGAGGCGATCTGTCAGCGGGCGAGACTTGAAAAGAGGAAACCGTGTCCATTAATCCTGTAGCCCTGGCTGCTTTGTGTTTTAATTAGTGAGTGTTATTACGGCAGAGAACACAGGAGCCTCACCCTGTTGTGGGGTTTTCGAGGGCCTTTTGTGTTTGTTGCACTTTCTGTATAACCAGTTAGAAAAAATAAAAATAAAAGGGAGGTGGGGAAAGAAGCTTTCCTAGGGCATAAATGAAGGTCTGAAATAGAGCCTCGGGATCTCTATCCTAGAGTTTGTATCCCAAGGTGGGAATGGGAGGCACAGCTTGCCTGGGGGGAATGAATCTGCTACTCTCCAACTGAGAGCGCATCTGAAATTTATTCTGTCTTGCCGCTGCTGTTGGGCAGAAATGGAACTCCCTCGTAACCCTCAAGTCCTGCTCGTGTGCCCGAAGTAGTCTGAAGTCAAGCAGGGGAGTTCAGTTGCTCTTGTGCTCCCAGCCTGCCCAGAGATGTGATGTGTTGCGGAACTGCTCTGCCATCCCCTGCTGTTGTTTTGTGGTGGTGGACACCTTTGGGGCCAGTAGTTTGTAACCCAAGAGGACCACCATGTGTGAGAAAGCTGAGAGAGGCAAGGATGGTGCGAGGAGAAGGGGGAACGCTTCAGCCGAGCTCCCACCCGAGCTGAGATGACATCTTGGAGTCTCTTGGTAGCAGCTAGTGCACCAGCTGGGTGGGAAACCGCGCTGGTCTCGTCAGTGTGCTGTGTGTAGGAGTTTATTACAGAAAATATTTTGACAACCTTTATTATGTTCAAACGCTTCTATGTGTCACCAGAAAATCAGAGTTAAAGTAAATGTTGTCCCAACAGCAGCCTAGTCTGTGTGCTTCCCATGTCCACCCTGTGTGGAGCACTGCCCGCTCCTTCGCGGGGAATTAAAGCCCACCAGAAACCTTCACATGGAATGAAAAGAAAATTATTCTAATCCCCTGAGAACAGAATATACCAGAGGCGTTCTGAAGAACTTTGCCTATAAGCAGCAGTATCTCAGCCTACTTTCCAGGTGCTTACAAGGTATTCTCTTAGAAAGCGCGAGCGGTGTTCATGGCGCAGGGTGAATTAGGGACTGCAGGAGAGCCCAGGAGCGTAGGAGGGACGGTGAGCAGTAGGACCCTCCTGTGTCTGCCCTGGCCTTCTGGGCTGAAGTTGGTGCCCCTGAGCTGTGGGTGGGAAGGAGCAGCTGGAGGGTATTAGGCTGTGCTCCAGTTGGGATTTCCAGAAGGCCAGTGCTCCAGAACTAAAGCGAGATGCTTTAACTGGTCACTCGCTGACTCACCACTTCACATGGTGTCTTTCCCACACAGCTTTTCACCCCCACCTCTTTTCCTGGAGGTAATGAATTACTTGTGCATCTGTGGTTTATTCTTAGATAATTCTTTCAACCATTGCTGTTTCACGCTGCTTTTCCCAGGCTATCAGTTGGCAGTAAATTTCTGACCACGAAACCAGTGGAACACAAACACTCTTAAACCAACTAATGTCACCCATCCAAAATCCTCTTTTCCCTCACCTGCTTGCCAACAAAACTTTCTTAAACCCTTGAGTAAAAAAGATGCAGGTCTCAAGCTCCCCTTACCTTGTCGGTGATCCCAAACGGAGTCTGCGTGTCTGTTGCGTGGATTTGCGGGCAGCCAGATGCCCCTGGGAGCTCCAGCTCTGTCCCTGGCTCATAAAAGCGTTGCGAGGAGAAAACACACGTAAGACACCACGATCCTGGAGCTGGGAGGGAGGGCGGGCAAAGCCTTGGAGCAAAATTATCTTTCATTTGTCTTTGTGTTTAACCTGCTGGTTCAGCGCTGACCGTGCTGGTGCGTCCTGTTTGCATTCAGTGTTAGACATCCAGTGTAATTTCAGAGCACTGGGACTGTGCAGGCTTCCAGTATGAAATCTGTCTACAAAATAATCCTTGGGCCTGGAGTTTGCCACTTTGCAGTAACCTCAAGGCTTTTTGCAGAGCGTAATTTTTTTTGAAAAAGAATAAATGGCCAGAGGCTGCGTTTGTGTTGCACAAGGTCCTCAACAAAAGAGCACTAATTGCATTTAATCTCCCCAAAAAGTTGTTTGTTGAAGCCTGGGTGAACGTATGTGCAATTTTTAACAGATTGCTGAAGAAAGGTTTTGGTGCTATGACAAACCAGGACCACAAAGGAAATTAGATGATAAAAAAAGAAGAGGTCGGTATGTTTCACGGCGCAAATGAAAGATGCCGTGGAAAAAAAACAGAGGAGCTGGTGTTCCTTCTGGGTAAGGGCTCAGCAGGAAAACACAAACCGCAAATCAGTTTATTATTGAAGCCACGCACATCAAAGCCAAGTTGATGGAGAAAGTCGCTGCCCTAACCTGCAGCTGTTGTCTTTGCTGTTATTAAATGTCATGTGGTGGTGTGCAGCCAGGAGACCAGGATATTTTTCCCATCTAGGGTTTTATAAACCTGATGAAAATGGTCTTGGCTTCACAACCCCCTTGATCTTTGTCTTAAGCCTGTGTGACTTCAGCGAGCCACAGACCTTGGGCTGGCTTCTGTCTGGTGTGACTTGCACTCTCACTGATCTTGTTTTCGGAACTGGTCTTGATTTTCTTGCAGAGCCAGGACAGTTCTTAAATTTAGAGAAATTCAGAGACTTTTTGTGTCTCTATCTGTTCAGCTTGAATTTCTGTTCCTTTGGGAGGTGGAGGGAGGAAGGGAACCTGCTCAGTTTCATACTTGTTTGTTGATTACAACACTGTGGTGCTCAGCTCTTCCCAGCCCTCTGAAATCATTGTAAGTAATTGGGTTAAAGTCAGCATTTATCATACTTAGTTAGCCTAGATCTAATCGTTCTTTCCAGGGTTGTTTGCTGAATTGCTTGGCATGTCGAACCTCATCGGCCCCGTTAACTTCTTATCCCTGTTTGACAAATCTAATCTCTATCTTCCCTTCTTGAAGCAGAGAGACAGGCGTCTTGAAGAGGCATCTTACGGTTGTTACTTGCTGTGCAGTGAGCCAGCAGTTGTCCCCGAAGCCTTCAGAAGGGTGCTTGCAGCTGCTAGAGGAGATCTGAACGGGTTTCAGGTTTAATGGGCGTAGAAAATAGGGCTCTTGTCAGCATGGTTTGCTTGTTTACTCAGTTTTCTCTGTTGTAAGGGCTCTAATTTTGCCGTTTTAAAAACAAAGTCTTCTAAAGTTAACCGATGTCAGCGGTCGGAGATTGCCACAGCAAGCCCAGGGCAAAGGGTATAGCTGGTGTTCTGTGCCTTTCGCAACCCATGCTGTGCTGTCTGTCTTGCTTGAGACACTTTCGCCTCAGCTTCTAAAATCATTCTTGGCTCTAGTTAGTTTGAGTGTATGATCAAACCACTTTACAGGAAAACGCTTCCAGTTCCTTGCCCAAGTCCCACACTGGGAACCTGCTTTCCCCTCCCTCAAACTGGGAGCGACACCCACGAAGCAAATGGAGCTGCAGGGCTGTGAAAGTGCAGGCAGCGAGCAGAAAATGCAGCCTGTATCCATCTCTCAGGCGCTCACTGAAGGCTGTCTTTGCTGTGAGGAGCTTCCATCAAGAGAAGGGTGGTGGGAGATACCCCTCTGGGCTTGTGTATCCTGCCCTTGGGGGATTTCAGGGAGTTTACAGGGACGCACCAAAGAGCTGATGTCTGTCGCAGCTAGGAGAAGTTGGATCCCCTCTGCTCTGTGTTTGCACGCATAATTTCACGTAATTCAGGTCTCGGATGTGCAATGTGGTCGTTTTCCAGCCTGGCCAAGCAGGCTCGGTGGGATGGAGGAGGTTTTGTGGCCCTCAGGTGGTGAGGAGGAGGCTGCTCCTCTGCGCCTGCCTGTTCCAGGCCCTCAGAGGTGCCAGGAGCAGATCTAACTTCTTGTGCACCTCAGTCTCTTCAGCAAGGCCGGGAGCTGGTGGTTTATTAAATTGTGTGACATTGTGAAGGGATGTTTGCTCGGATGTGAGCGCTTCCCCCGCGTCCCGTGCTCACAATGGCGCTCTGCGTCAGCGCGGCCTGAGGAGGCCCCAGGGAGGATGCCCGGCCTGCAGCCCTCAGCCCTTCCCTCCCCTCCGGTGCTCGGTGGCTGCTTGTGTCCAGCGGGCACAGACCCAAACAAACCTTAAACCACAATTCCAGCATAAAAACCATATCCTTCACTTCTCCAGGCTTTCAACTGAGCTCCACGCTGTGCGCTGACTCTGCTGGTGGCAGCCTCTGACTTGGAGCCGAGTTGTTGTGAGGGGAGATTGGGAGCTGCAATTTGTACCTGAGGCTTTGAGCACCTGCTGCCCCTTCTGGGTTTTTCCCTCCCCACCCAGCCCCGGTTGTCTCAGCTGTGCCCAACGAGCCCGTTGTTCCCACCTGCCCCTGGCTGTTGCATAGCACCATCACCAGAGCCTCTCTGCAGAGCAGCCATGGGGGCAGTAAGTTCTAGGGGGTGGGAAGAGGTGATGGAGACACTGTGCGGGGTGAGGGGGAGCAGCGTGGGGGCTTCTGCTCCCTGCCCTGCTGATACTGAGGAGAATTCTTGCTGCTTTGGTTCATGAGGGAGGCCGCAGCTCTGAGGGGTTCCTGGCTTGGGCAGGGCAAGCTGGGCTTGCAGATGGGTGTTAGACTAGATAACATTCAGAGGTCCCTTCTGACCCAAACAATGCTATGATCTGTCGAGTGCTCTTGTCAGGAAGAAAATGCAGAAGAGAGCGAACTCCTACCGTTTGTTATGAATGCCCAGTCCTGTTCAGAGCTTGGTCTTCCAGCTTGCGTTGAGGTTATTATGAGTTGAGAGGAGTTTGGGTGCCTGCTGAGGCTTGAAAACACAGCGTTTTGGTCTGGAAGTGGGGGTGTTTAGGTTTGGAAACAGGGTATCTTATTTCTAAAGGCAATGTGTACAAAATGCAGTAAATGGAAATAAACTTTAGAGAGCTGAATTTCTGAAGGGAAGTGATTTATTCTCCCTCGCTTGCTTGCCACTGTTCCTGCCGGACTAGGAAGGCAAAGCAAGACAAGCCCACCAGGGCTGCAGTGTGTGGAAATGAGAAGCCCCTCTTTGAGCCCAAATGCCCTGTCAGGGAGCATTTTCCAGCACTGCCAAGTGGGATTTATTTGTCAAGTCCTCGACAGAGGCCAACGGGGCCTGGAACCAGACAAAAGGAGGAGGTCCCGTAACTATAAACTCGGATTCAACGTATTCACTGCTAATCTTCTTTTACCTACATAATATGGAGGTTATTAACCTGACTGCAAAAGGACCTACTGCAGAGTTAAGCGTCACGTGGAGGGGATTATTGCGTTTTGAAAGGACCTTGTGCTGGTGACTGTAACATAATAAATGTATTAGGTGCCTCTTTGGATCTTCTCTAAGTGGTACAGAAGCATCGCTCACCTGGCGGGATGGGCGTTGGGGAGCTGGGGTTTGATGTTTTAATACCAAGTCAGAAATGAGAGCTTGGAGTCGTTAATGAAAAGAGCACATACATTGATGATGATTATTATTATTCATTTTGCTGTCTTGGAGACCAAGAGGGATTTGGTGCAGAGGAGTGAGAAATAAATCATTAGCATCTTCACTTTTGCACTGCGGATTAATCAGGGGAAATGAAGCTGGTAGTTTTTAAGCCTCTTGCATATTTGCCAGGTGGACTTTTTAACTTGATCCCTCCTTTGACTTTTTTTCCTAACCAAAAAGCTTTCCACTTAGGGACTTAAAAGGTCATGAGGTTAAGCAGAAATCAGAAGCTGATTTATTGTATAAGTACCCTTACCAGGCATTGCGGCCAGTGCTGTATGAAATCTATTTTAAAGTTATTCTGATGTTTTTCCTTCCACTGAGCCTCTGAAGAGATGTGATTATTTTGATTGTAGTTGTGGGGTTTTTTTAAATGCCCCCTCCAGTTGCTTCGTGCTGGCTTTGCTGACCCTCACAAGGTTCTCAGTGGGAAAATGATTTCCCAATTGTTTTCAAGAAAATATCCAGCTTGGGACAGACTGGGGTAGCGATTCTGATACTCTTTCGTGCTGACCTCAGTATCTGCATTTTGTTTCTCCTGCTGGCCGGTACCTACCAGGGCCATGCTGGAGCTGGCAGGAGGGGTTGGCAGACCTGAGCGAGCAAAATGTGCGCGATGGCCGTAGCAATTGCAGCACGGAGCCAAGGGCTCTGGCTGCTGGAGCCATGTCAGGTATTGAGAAATGCATCTTGTAGCAGAGACACAAACCAGAGAGCCCGGCTGCTTATGAGCGCTCGAGATCCCCCGACACGTGTTACCACAGCATGCGCTGCAGCCGGAGTAGCCGAGGTAATTAGCCTGCCTGCTTTCGTCCTGCAGCCTCAATTAATTATGAGTCTCTCTTTAACTTCTGGCCCAAACCGTTCTGTTGTGGTGTCCTCGGATGTTAACAGCTGCCACCTACTGCTACCGTCGATCCTTTATATAACTACTGTGCACAGGGCTTGAAAGCATGAGCTCCTCTGTGGGTGCATGGGATCTGTGCCTGCTGAGCTGCTCCTTCCTGACCGCTTGGTCTAAGAGAAGGGCAACATGATCTTACTGGTGCTGGAATGCTATGTCCAGCCACTGCCTTCACTCTTGCTTTCAGCATTTCCCCCCTTACCAGCTGAAATGTGGACTCGTGGTGGCAAAGAGACACATCACTAGTTTCAGTGGGAAGAGCCATATGGAAATACGTAGAGCAGCTCCCGTCAGGAAGTGCTGCTGTGACCCTGGGGGACTTGAGGCTTCTTGGTTGCTGCCTCTCCTGGGGTAAATCCAACCAAGAATTCACTGAACTTCTCAGTGGAGAAAGGCCACTGGTGGTCTTTTTCCAACTGTCACATCCAGCTTGGGATGCCTGTCCTGCAGCTCGCTGAGAGCTCTTAGGGGTTCTTGGAACATCCAGCTCTAGGAAGGTGGAGTTTTTTCAGCTGGCCAATAGTAGCAAATTAGGTGCTTCAAATTTTTTATGGCTTCAAGAGGGTCATGCTGCATTGAATTGAAGGTGTCGCTGCTCTTCTGCAAATCAAGAGAATTAAATGATCATCTAGTGTGACCCTCTGCTGGGCTGAGGCTGAGTAATGACGTTAGCGCGTACAAGTACACGTTCATTGATGTCAGACTTTGCTCAGACACAGTGAGAGTGAATCAGGCAAGTTTCATCAACTTGCTTCCATCGCTCACTAACAGCTTATGCCTTGGGGATGGATCAGCAGAATTATAACAAAAAATATTCTCCTAACACACCCGATCAGTTCCAGAATGTAACACCAGAAAGAAACAGCCTTTTCAGCCCCTGATATAATTACTCACGTCACTTGGTGATGAATCATAAATGTTCTTGTGATAGCTGCGTGATAATTTCTAGCAATTTCAAAATACCATTTCCTATGCAAGTTCTTCTATTGACAAACCACCTAGAAATAGCTTATTGGCTTCTCAGTTGCGTGAGTTATTTGAAATAATCCATAGATTGTTTCTTGGTTGGTGGCTTGTTTACAAGCAATTCCTTTTCAGCATTCAGGGGCTGGTATTTCAAGCGTTCAGCTTCCAGCTGCACAATTCCGTTTGTATTTTGACATATAGGTCACCCAATAGTATTTCTGCTCCCTGACTAAATGCGTGTAATTCACAGGATCTCGCTTCTCGCACGAATATTTGCCCTGAATTACAAAATCCTTACTCTGCAGCTATTCTTTAGCATTTGTCTTAACAGGATTGTTGCAGTTTCTGCAGCTAATCTTGTTTGTGAGAGTATTTATGGGAATATTAATACACAGCCCACATTACCATAAATGAACAAATGCTCTGTAAAGCTCTGGCTTTGCACTCAGCTGCCTTTATATTTAACTGTGTTTGGCCATCTACTTACTCTGATATTAAACTATTCATCTTTATAATACGACCTTTTTCCCCTATGTGGAGTTAAGCAATTAGATGAGGAAGATCCGTGCAGGTGTTGTTAACGCTTACAACCATTTCCTGTGGAAACTGCAGATAGCGACCCCTGTGCTCAGAGCTGCTGCCCCTACCATCTGATTTTAAAAGATTTTGCCTGTTCTGGGTTCCTAGGACCCCACAGTGCTGTTTAAAACCGCAGTGCCGTGAAGATAAGATCAACAGGTAAGTAAAATCCAACACTTGGGACAAGTCCAAGCCACTAAGCGAGCAGTAGCTGCAGTCCCAAGCCCCAGGCTCTGCTCTCAGGTCTCACAGATCCCTCCTTCCCTGCTTTGGAGAGGGAAGGTGAAAAGCTTGCAAGCGTGGAGACACTTCTATCCAGGGCCTGCCTTGCAAAGCCATGTGGAGAGCACGTAGGAAATTCCTTTATGCATTTCTAAAATACCAGTGAGCAGCGTGCGTGCTTGCTGTTCAGAGATAAGGGAACGCTGCCCTCGAAGAGCTGCAGTGCCCAAAAAGTGACATTTCCTCTCTTATTTCTTAGCACTTGGACCACTTTGAGAAAGCTTCAGGGTTTTTTTTTCTCCTCTTTGCGTGTTCAGCTAACCACAGCGCAAGGCTTTGTGAGCCTGGCTTCTCTGGATCCTGTTTGCTGTGATTCCCTACACCTCCCCCTGGTCTCTGGGGCTCGGGAGGGTGTTTATTACAAGTGACTGTTTAATGTCTGCCTTGAAGAGCTACTTGTCTGGCCTGGATTTTCTGGTTGCAGAGCTCTGGAAGCAGCCGCAGGCGGAGAAGGGCCCTGTTGAGTGTTAGCTGGGCTCAGAGAGTCCTCCTTTGTAGGATCGTTTGGATTGGAAGAGACCTTTAAGATGGCCGTGTCCAACCATTAACCCAGCTAATGAGAGCCGTGCAATAATAATGAAAGCACCATCGGGAGAAAACACCAGCAAGAAAGGAAGAGCCGCCCTCTGCCTGGTCAGTCAGTTCTGATGTACTGTCCCGTGGCCGGGTGCCCTGTGGTACAGAACAGCTCTAAGGTGCTTGTGCAACTGAGCCTTGGCACAGGAAGCAGTTACCTCATCTCTCTTTTGACCATGTGCTGGAATTGCTGATCCATTTACTGGTAGTCGTGTTTCTTTTGGACCTCTGAAACATTTTGGCCGTTTTCACATCACATTCCTGAAGAAAGTCTGTTAAATTTGCCGTGTCCTGAAGGATTTGCGATCAGAAATGATTATTCTAATGTGTATTATTTATACAGGAAGTAGAAGGTAAAAAGAAAAACATAGCTCTTCAAGTATCACAGGATATTATTTGTATTTTCTGGGAGGAGAAAAGGAGGCTGTCTCCCTTTGCCTGGTGCTAACGTGGGGTTCTTATCTCCTGCTGCTGTTGGACTGACTCTGCATTCTTCATCCCTTCCAGTTGCCGGCTTTCTGCAATGAGTAGGTGCCTGTCTGTTGTGTGGGTGGAGTAAACCCTTCGGAGGCCTTTAGGATTGGTGTAGTTAATAGTATTTACATTCTGGTGTCTGGGTCTTGGTATGTGAATATGTAGTCACTCTTTTTGTAGCTCTTTGTTTCCTACAGTTTCCTCCCACAACAACCCTACTGCCCAGTGGCAGCAGAATTTCCACCCAAGTGAGACTAAACTTCCAGGTCTCATAGGTGTCTTTGCTGGCTTGGGTGTTCCAGTGAAGCTTCCTCCCTTAAAGCTGCTCTAATTTGGCTGACTTGGGAGCTGTGTTTGCAGTGTACCCTTCTGTGGCAACCTTTATTTGGAGGTTAGGTTCGGTGATGAGCAAAAATCAAATCTCTGTTGTGGTTTATTTGCACCTACGCGCTTAAAGTTCCGTGAAGGCGGCAGTGAAGAGCAGCGGAAGGTTGGACACGGAGTGGCAGAGCTCAGGGTGATGTAGCATGTGGGCAAGGAGACCTGATCTGCCCGCTGGGGAAAGTAACACAGGCTGTGAGGGGGGAGCGGGTGGTTTCCTCCGTGTCTTGGAAAACCATCTTCCTTTTCTCCTCGCGCTTAGCAAAAAAACCTTCTGATTTCATGTGCTGATCACAAGATTCATTAGTCTGAAGGGCAGAAACCTTTGAGCCATGTGGCAGATGTTTGGAACACGATGGGAATGCCAAGGCGCGTGGTATGCGATAGCTTTGTTGCTGTGGTCAGGGGGATTTAGGCGGCGGTGCAGGCGCTGGAGTGGAGTTCTGCGAGCTTTCAGTCTTCATTTCAAGAGGATAACGGAGCAGCCCTGCGCGTCCTTTGCCATAACCGGCTGTGGCTTTCTCCTTGGCCTTTACCATTTGATTATTGGGTCTTGTGTGCTTTGCCCCCTTGAAATACTCCTGCTAAGCCCTTTAAAATTATTCCGGCTTTCAAGAAAAACAATCGGGTCTTAAGAGGTATTTTTTCGAGGGGTGGGAAGAATCTGGAGTTTGTTTAAAGAAAGGGGATCTGAAGGAGATAAAGCAGAGATAGCAGCTATGCAGAACCAATGGTGCATTCCAAAGGAGAGCTGGAGAGAACGACTCCACCAAGGGCTCCGCTCTCTGTTAGCTTTTCCACTGAGCTGTCTCTGGAAGGAGCAGAATTGCACATACATGTATTATACATGAAACTCTGCAACGCACGGGACTGCGTTTGGATGTCAGGCTGTGTGAGGAAGCCCGTGGCGCTCCCAGTCTCTGGGAGGGAATCAGAGCCTTTCCAAGCAAATGGTGCTGGATGTTTGAGTTGCTACTAACAGACACACACCCTCCTAACACACACAGTGCATGCTGCCTTCAGCGTCTGCTTTCTTTCCACCCCTGGATGCTGCTGTGGTTCTGGGAACATCCTGCCCAAGGTGTCCGTGTGTCTGCTTGGGTTAGTTGTGGCCTTCTAGTGTCCGAAGGGAGCCTACAGAAAAATGAGGAGGGACTTGCTACAGGTGTTTGATCAACCTGGGGTGTTGGATGTTGTGACCAATGGTCTTCCCAAGTGTAATTTCTGGGGGAAAAAAATAATTCCGTGAGCTCAGTGTGTACCTTCTGTTTCCAGGCATCGTGGCAATACTGTTTTCAGCAGGGCAAACGAGAGCTTGGGCTGTAACTGGAGCTGCATGTGCTGCTCCTGGGAACGGCAAGCCTCGCATCTGGCCTGGCATGCCAATGAGCCCGGATAAAGCTGTTAATGCCTGTGTGAGGTTTTCTCTAGTCCTCATTACCAACCTGATAGAAAGATAATTCCTCAGCTGGCATTCCAACCTGTGGGATTTTACCCACTTAATTAATTTTCTTTCTTGTTAAAGAAGCTCTCTTTTCATGCGCGAGAAGCTGCGCTTGGCTTGGTCATGAGGGACTCTTCTCATGTCTCCATCAAAGGTGTGGAGGCCCCAGAGGTTGGAGGGGGAGCCCCTGGGGGCTGCCTGGGAGGGGAGCCAGGTCTGCTGAGCTGGGAGGGACCCCTCTCCCGTTCCCTGCTCGCTGACCTGATTTGAGGGCAACCAACTGCATGCTGAGAGTTAAAAGTGCCAGTCCACCATTTGGGCAAGCTGTCCGGGTAAATAAATACCCATCTCAAACAATAAGCAGATGCCTTTTTAAGATGCACTGTTCCAGGCTGAGTTATTCCTTTCTGGTGCAGTTCATCTCGGCATCTGTCAAGCCAACACCAGCTCCACAGCTCCCTTTCGGTTGTATTTAATGCGCAAAGATTTGTGTTGTGGTAAGTGTAAAATAAAGCGAGGAATTGGCTCGGTTTACATCTGTTTTGGCGTGACTCGCGATGCATAAAATGTTCCATGTGCTGCTCCTGATCTCTGTGTCAGAAGATAGTGCAAACCCTTGTTCCTTACGCTTGGTGAGGTGGCTTTATACATCTGTACGTGTGATTGTGCAAGTATACAAGGAGAAGGAAAATAAGTCGTTTACAAAGTATACCACCATCAGGGCCCCAAAGCAAGCAGGCATTGACGTGGGGAGGAAGCTGGGATGAGGGCTGGACTTGAAATGAAATACAAAGCTTAATTCCAGCAGAGCCCCTTGTACCCCTTAAATCAAACCAAACTCAGGAGGCACAGACTTGCAAGCCCCAAGGGCGTCTCTTAGCACAGCTCCGTGGAAGGGGCACCTGGGAGATGCTCAGCTCGGTCAGACCTTGTCTAAGCCAGGATCTCATCTCTGATAGCAACCAGTAGTGATTCGGGAGGGTGTCAGACCAGGGCAGCCAACTAGGAGAAATTCCATGCGCAGCTTTTGTTTGTTTTTGTTTTCTTATTAAAAATGTAGTAAGCCCAGGCGACCCATGGCCTGCTGGCTCTGCTGCTCTTTGGAAAACTCACCCAAGGGGCCTTGGGTGCCGTGGTGCTGCTGTCCCTCTACAAGAGCCTTCCAGGAGGTGCCTGGGTTTTGTTGTCCTCGTTCACATTTCACGGGTGCTGCTGCTAGGCCTAGAGTAAGATTAAAAAATTGCGTTTTGTTAAAAAAAGTAATAAATCAGGCTGTTTACACAGGCAGCAAGTCTGGAAGGCAGCTCTCCGTCAGACTTTGCTGAGGTCTGTGGAGAGAAAGGAGAAGATTCCTGCTGCTTGAGACACTCTCAATTGCATTAGATACAAACAAAGCTGGGGAGGGGGAAGGGGAGAGAGGCATGATCCTCTGCTGGAGAGGAGGATTTAGATGGCCTGAGATATATTCTGGTTCTTAATGTTCCTTGAACAGAGATGATTGAAATCTCTCATCTGAGCAAGCGCACGCAGGAGACAAAATACGGTATCAGTGACCTTAAATGTATTAGAGCTCCCTGCTTCTGCTGGCAGCAGTACGGCGTCTGGAATTGCGACAGGGAACGAGCGGGTTCTGCCTGCACGGACCGCACTGTCCTTCCGTAGTGGGAAGGGAAAAACAGGATGAAAAATGCCACTGAAGCCAGTTTTTGGTGCCCCTCAGTACACCTGCTTGTGGCACTTTCCATCTTGGGCTTTCGAGCGCTTTATAAACGTGGACAAATAACTTTTTTTATATTACTGGTTTTTGTTCTCCTCCCTGCCTCCAAAGGCTGGCAGTTGCTACCTGACCCTGCCTGTCTGAAAGGACTAGGACTGCGTTCAGCAGGACAGGTTTCCATGAGGCAGCAGACCCGTTGTCCTGTGCAGAAATATGTGGACATATCTTCTACTCACAAGCACTTGCACCTCTCAAATCCTTGACTTTCCCCTTTGCAGAAACCAGGTTGTGGTCGATGTGTGTGTTTGAAATGCCACCTCTGTGGAGGGGAGCGGAGGCCCAGGCTGCCCAGAGAGGTTGTGGAGTCTCCTTGTGTGCAGAGATTCCAAGCACGCCTGGACACTGCGATGCTGGGCCCCCTGCTCGGGGGGACCCTGCTGGAGCAGGGGGGTTGGAGGAGATGATCTCCAGAGGGCCCTTCCCACCTTTACCACACTAGGATTCTGAGAAGGGACCTTTTCTCCCAGGCTTTCATCCCGACCCTGGAGGAGCTGCTAAGCGCTGTGGTGTTGGGGGTCACTGGTGCTCCTGATGAAGCTTGTGGACGGTTGCCACTGGCTGTGGGACACTGGAGGGGTTGGGCAGGGCGCAGGGGTTTGGTTTCAGGAGGGCCAAGCAGCAAGGTAGACGGGGAGGAGAGGAGTAATACTGTGAAATGGATTTGTGTGGCGCCAGCTTCATATCTGAATTGGAGCTGTCAGGGAGAATGAGATCCAGGCTCAGTGCTATTCTCCAGAGAGAAGCCGTTACGGAGCGATTGCTCTGTTAAGTGCTGGCTCCACCTCTGTGCCCGGGGTCTGGCCAAGTTCTGCAAGGAAGAACCAGGCCAGATCTCGCATGATCCTTTCGCCTTTCCCACTGGACTTTCCAGCTTTTCTTCAGGCTTTGATTTACCACATCCTTCTTACTGCTTTCACCTCCTGAGCATCTCCCACTGAACCCACCTCCTCCCGGCTCTGTTGGTGTCTCCGTCCCACCCTTGCCTGCCTCTCCACTCCATCCCTCACCCTCTTCCATCCTCGGTGTTTTCCTCCATTGAGCACTCAGTTGTACTCGAGTGTCTATCGAGCACGGGAAGGCGTCCGTGTGCGTTTGCTGCACAGAATGCAGGATGGGGTGTCTGCGTGTCTTCAGCATTTAACTGCCTTGGGTTTTTTCATGCCCTGCTCCATCCCCTGTTCTGACACTTGCCTTTCAGGGACTCACAGCATCTCCTCCTGGTGTTCCTGTCCCCTCCGGTTTCCCTGGTGACTCTTGGCTGCTGCGCAGGGGAGCGTGAGGAGATGCAGAACAACTCTGCTGCTCCTTTCTTATTCTGCTGGAAATAGTCCCGTCCTCCTCCTGCCCTCTGGCCAAAACCCTTTTCTGGCCAATCTAGATGGAGAGGAAATGAAGGAGGAAGATTTTGTGATTGGCCCAGTCCTTGCCAGGGTCTGTAGGGTCACTGTCAGATGCTTTCCCTCACTTTTTGCAGGTGTGCGGGAAAGCTGATCCTTATTGAAGCACGAAGATGTGATTAAAGCAAGGGCATAGATTCATAGACTGGTTTAGGTTGGAAGGACCTCAAAGACCATCTTGTTCCAACCCCCCTGCCATGGCAAGGGACATCTCCCACTAGACCAGGTTGCTCCAAGCCCCATCCAGCCTGGCCTTGGACACTCCCAGGCCATGATCTCAGGTGCAGTGTGGAGATATGCATCTTATATATTTTTCATTGCTATTCCCGACAGGCTGACCCGCCTGGATCCCAGCGCTAGGAACTTGAAGCAAGGATCCTGACTGATGCATCCATAGGACAACCTGACTTCTCAAGTTGAACAAACGTTTCTCTGAAGGCCTGTCCCCACAAAGCAGCGTGCAGGTAAGGCTGGCGGTGCCCGGCTGCAGTGGGCGTGCGGCGGGGGGCTCAGCGAAGGACTGGGTCTGTCCATGTAGCTTGAGGAGCTTTATCACCTGCCACATCTCTAGAGGTGGAACCTTGCGTTGTATTTACAGCACGAGGAATGCTTTTCAGCAAAAGTGTGCTTAGGAGGATCAAGACTGCTCATATGGTTGAGATAAATATAGGCTAAAAGTGTGGGAGGTGTATGCTGAAGAAAGAAAAACTCGATGTGTGAGGTATTAATAAAACAATACCTAGACCTCTTGTTCTGAACTAATTTTAGAGTGAAAATTGCCTTCACTTAGAGAGCTTTTTAAGGAAAGAAATAACCGAGTGTGTGTTGGGGGGAAGGGGTTAAGTAAGAAATTAATTTAATCGTTTAGTTTTCGACTGGGCAAGATGCTTCAGGTCATCCAAAAAGTGAAAAACAACCCCAAGCAGGAAAGCCTGGCTGCTCTAATCGCTGTGACTCATGGAAACCAGATCTAGAAAAGATGAGGCCCTTCAATCCAAACCCTTAATCCCCTGCTAGTGCGGAACGTCGTTCCCAGCAGCATCCACCAGTCCCGGTTTAAATGATGGGATTTTCCCTTGTCCCCCTGGGATACTCTTCCACAGTCTAATAGAATTAATCTGCTTGCTTCTCTTTCAACCCCTGACCACTGCAGATGCAATTAGTGGTAGGTGAGGGGAAGATTCTGTTTCCTAGGCTGTATCCGGAAGGCTTAGGGCTGGGTTGTGTTAAACCAGCCCTCGGGTGCAAGCGGGGAGCGTGGCTTCGCTCTGTCCTCGTTACAGCCCCATAAACGACGTCTCTGAACTGCAGAGTTGTCAGATGCACGGGAGCTTTTCTGCAGTTGTCGTTCAGGATCTGATAAGGCGCAGACTGATGTATTCACAAGCCTGTGAGAAAGATGGGAGGGCTGGAGACCAAAGTCTTGTGCTGCTTGGGCTAGGGGCTCGCCGAGGCAGTTTGCTTCCGTGTTTCTGGAGAAGTTTCTGGCTTTGTTTGTGATTTCTCTGCACAGTTTGGTAGGAACTATGTGCAATAGCTTTTTGCTGCGGTACGGTGCTGCTGGAGTGGAGGTAACACTGCACCTTTCCATCTGCAAGTTTCAGGCTTATGGGAGACAGGTATTGGGGGCTTCCCCTGTTGCTGAAAGGCTCCACTCAAATAACCAGGTGAATATCATGGCGAATAAACTGGAGTTGGAAAACCATAACTGGTCTCATTTAGTCTGTCTCCACAAAGCGGAGCTTCCTCCTGTGAGATCTTGCTTGTTTTCCTCCTCAAATTTGGAGAAGGTTTAGGAGTGGGAACCATTCCTGGGTTTCTGAAGCACAGGGACAAAGTTTTGAGCAGTTTACGCTCAGAGGCTGCAGCAACAGCAGCTTATTTGGAGTATTTCCTCAAAGAGAAACCCTGAATCCAAACTTATCTTGATAACAGTGGACCAGAGACTAAGTTAATTAAGCCTGTCAGAATTTGCCTGGATTGCCTGTGTTTGTCGGATCAGAATTTCTGAAAGACTGAGCTGCAAAGCTTTGATGTGTTCCGTGGGTCCGGTGCTAATTCGCCCGATGTTTTCAATCAGCTGAAATTCTTTTCCAGCTTGGTGCTTGGCTGCTTCACGTGGCTTTGTACTGAACTTTAAAGGATGGGGAGGCGGTGGCTGAGCAAGGTGTAATGATCTGTAGCGCTTTAGATCATCTGCAGCTTATGCACCTTGTCCCTGCGTTGCTGGTCGGCCTTTATTGCAGCGATGGTGTCGCTAAACCCAAGGCAGATAGGCACCGTTCCTCCTCCACCTTTCCCTTTTTCTCTTCCCTGGAAGTTTCTCTTGCCTCTTGCGTTCTAAAAGCTCTGCCTTGGCTGGGAGCAGGTGGGGCTGTGAAGTACAAAGCACGCTTTAAACCCAGATGCTGGTGCTAGTCCTTTCAGAAGGCACATTTCTCAAGCTGGGAGCTATTGACCCCTTTCAGTGCACTCACAAAGGAATCCGCGAGGAAATGGAGGGTGAGGGCCAGCAGGGAATATAGATAGATAATTTTTTTCCCCCCTCTAAGTCGTCGTCTTACTCCATCCCCTGCCAGGCTGGCTATTGTTAGCGACTCCGCAAGGGATGCCAGTTGCCGTATAAGGGAAATGGCACCGTGCTACATTCTTGCTAAAAATTGATTTTTTACACTTGCCTTTTCCTTCCCCCTCCCTTGCTAAAAGTCGTTCTGCTTTTTGCGGGCAAAAGGCAAGAAGTTAGGCTGTGGGGATGCGTGTCTAGTCTTGGGCTGCGCAAAAGGGTTTGCTTTTGGTTCTGTTCAGACGATCAGGTAAAGGGGCAACAACTGCTCCCTCTTAGGAAATAGAAGCAAAAAATTGGAGGGTCCGCATAACCCCCTCGTGTCCTGCTGCCTTACGCTGAGATGTGGCTGCAGAAGTGGAAAAATAAGGAGAACACTTCCTAGAAACACTTGTTTTGCAGAAAATTGTTTGATACTACCTGTGTGTGCACTGGCAATATACATTATTTTTTTCCTAAGATGTTGAGCAGTTGGACAACTTTTAAAGAAATTGCAGCTTTGTGAAAATGGAGTCAGGATTTCTGAAAGGTTCAGTGTTGTTTTATATAAATGGAGGTGACATCAATCCAAGGAAGTGAATATCACATTGATAAAGCCCCAATTCTCTTTAGTTTTCCATTAGACTGTGAGTTAAATTGTTTGGAGAAGCTGTGCTACTGCCGCATCTCTGCAAAATGAGCCCGAGAGAATCCTCCCGTATGATAAACGGTGCTTAGAGTAGAGATACGGTTGTGGAGGCTTCCCGGGCTTTATGAAGATGCTCGAGTCTGCAGCGGTGTGGCATGAGAGCGTCCTCACATCCCGTTTCCTTCACAAAAGCTAATTTGGTGGCTCCCGAGCGCTCTCGGCTGCGGTGTCGGGAGGCGGGGTGAGTCACGGCGCGCGGTGTGGAAGGAGGCCGTGCCCCATGTGCGCGCTTCTCAAGTGCCCAGTGAAGCGACTAACGACTTTGGACACGGACATGGCTGTGGCTGGACCTCGGAGTTAACAGCGTGTGGATAAATGGGACGCTCCTCCCCCCGCAGCTATTGTTCCGAGCTCTCTGCAGCCTCCCAGGCCTCGGGTTTTGGTTGCAGTGTGCTCACATTTGTAACTGTCCTGATAAGTGTCACGGCCAGCCACGAGCTGTTGGTTGTGTGTACATTTATCAGTGAAAGACGAGCGTTAAAGATGAGCACGGGGTCAGCGATGCATCCAGAGGGCGGGCAGAGCTGGTGTGGCCAGAGGCATTTTCTGAGGGTCACCAGCAGCTACCTGGGGGCTCCTGGACCTGAGGAGTCCCACTTGAGATCTCAGCTGAGGTAGCAAGAGGTTCCAGCTCTTCATTTCTGCTGCTGAAGATGCTGTCAACTAATTCATCAGGCTTTAAGTGGCTGCTGATGGCGTGGCGCCTGCTTGCTGCTGCTGCTGCCTCTTTATAGATCTGGGCATGACACAAGTAGCCAGAGGGCTCAAAGGTCACTGCGGGTGACTTTGCCAAGGTTGGACTGACCTGTTGCGGTGTCTCACCACCCTCAGAGTGAAGAACTTTGTTCCCAAAGGTGGAAAAGTTTCTCTCCCCCACCCCCCCTGTTGCTCCATCTCTCTGTGACAAAGCAGGACTGGGGAAGGGAATAAAATCAGGAGGCAATCTGGAAATTCCCTCCCCTCACATGGAAAATTGCCCATCAGAAAATGTCTCTACAGCTTAGGTGAAAGAATAAATAAATTGCAAACCAGTTGATTTCTAGCCTTGCAGAATAGGGAGAAGGTTGTTATTACTCCTGGGTGCCCTGACCTGCTTTACAGCTGAGGCTTCTCGCTTGCGTTTGCTGCGTCTATTTAGTGCGAAATCCTGAGCGCTCGTTTGTGAGAGGAGAGTAAGAGCAGGTCAGTTGCTGGCCAGCCTTGTTCCCAGGGAAGATTAAGATAATCTAATGGCCGATTTGTCCGTCGTGAAATGACTCATGCTCTGGGTGGCTTCTAATGGATGTGAGCCGCATCCTCAGCGGACTGTGCATCTGCTGACAGGACTGGCAGATAAGACACCGGGCTCAGACACGCTTGTGCTGGACGTTCAGGGCTGTTGCGCTGGGCAGCGTGTGGCAGGAGCTGGAAGGTAGCGAGGACATGCAGGCAGTAGGCGGCTGAATGATGTGTCAGGATAGGAGTTTAGATCTGAAGCTCAATTTCTATTTTCCTGCATTTTAGCTTTGGTGCCCAGCATAGTGAGGTTTTGAGCTGACCAGGGGACTGTCCGCAGCCGTTACTCTCCTGAAAAGTGGAGCACGGCACATGTATGAGTGGAGCAACTCCCTCAGCAGCACATGCGAAAAATAAACAAATGCCAAAGAAGCATGCTTAA